>OZ034969.1:30411600-30458600 GCA_964030785.1 Siderastrea siderea
CGCAACCCAGTTTGAGCCATTATCTGTAACCAGTGAAGCAGTTGCTAGAGAACCACGTCGTGACCCAGTCCTAGCAAGGGTGTACGAGTCCATCATGAAAGGATGGTCTGCTCGTGTTGGTGGAGACAAGCCTTACTACGAGCGGCGCAATGAACTGACGGTTCACCAAGGTTGCATTCTATGGGGAATGAGAGTGGTAATCCCCAATAAGCTCCAAGACAGAGTGTTGGAGGAGCTGCACGACGGGCATCTGGGTGTGGTAAAAATGAAAGCGCTAGCGAGGAGCTACGTCTGGTGGCCTAATATCAGTGGCCAACTGGAAGAGCTAGCGAAAGCCTGCAGTGGGTGTCAGCACAACCAGAAGATGCCTACTAAAGCACCATTGCCTCCATGGGAGTGGGCCACTACACCATGGCAACGCATACACATAGACTATGCCGGCCCATTCCAGAACTCGATGTTCTTAGTAGTTGTCGATGCACACAGCAAGTGGCCGGAAGTGGTTCCTGTTAGTTCCACCACTTCAAGTTCGACCATCGAAGTCCTACGCGATTTATTTGCCAGATTTGGAATTCCTGAACAGATCGTTAGTGACAACGGTACACAATTCGTTTCTAAGGAGTTCCAGGCGTTTGTCAGGTCCAATGGTATCCGCCATTTAACGTCAGCACCATACCATCCGGCTACAAACAGTCTAGCTGAGAGGGCTGTACAAACTTTCAAGCAAGCGTTACGTTCCATGCATCAAAGTCCAAAGCCGGTGAAGGAGAAGTTGGCAAAGTTTCTCATAGCTTATAGGAACACTCCTCACTCCACTACCGGTGTGAGCCCTGCACAGTTACTCCTTGGAAGACCGTTGCGCACTCGCCTAGATTTGGTGAAACCTAACTTGAACCGTAAGATGGTTAACCAACAGCATCAGCAGAGCTTTAGGGCCGCGAATGAGAAAGGTAGACAGTGTCGTCAGTTAGAGGTTGGTGACTCTGTGATGTCACGAGATTATCGGGGGGATCTGAAGTGGCGTTCAGGGCTGATTGTCAAGAAGACAGGTCCACTGATGTACGAGGTGCAGGTGGCACCTGGGATTATTTGGCGTCGACATATCGACCAGCTGAAGCCAACGGCGGTTGAGCCCGACACTGTTGAGGTCAGCCAACCAGAAGTGGTCAGCCTACCACCAGCGCCAATCCAACAGAGTGCACCACCCGATGTGGTTGGTACAGTTCCAGAGGATCCCGTGGCAGATCAACCGGAGATGGTTTCTGTTCCCTCACCTGTAGCCACCGACCCTCCTGAAGTGACTCCAGTCAGTCCTATGGTCCGTGAGCGGCGGTACCCCCAGAGAGTGCACAGGGTACCACAGAGACTCGATCTCTGAACTGTTTTTCTTTTTCTTTTTCTTGTTTTCTGTTTTTCTTAGAAACTGTAGGTTGCCGGACACTGTTAGTCGATTTAGTTGTTTCCTTGAGATTGTATCTTAGGCTCAGTCTACAAACTAGGGACAGATCATTTTTGTGTGGAGGAAATGTTATGGTCTCCCTGTGCGTTTACCATATATAGTAATTACATGCGCATGCATAGATTCAATAAAACGTGTTTGCAGTGAACCGCCATGTTGTCCTGGTGCGTTCCTAGATCTCTTGTCAATACATGACAGATACCAAGTCTTTCAAGAAAACCTGATCAAGTCGTTATTCATGTTGGCACAAATGATCTGAAACACGTAAAAGATCCACGAAATCCGGCGAACAACATCATCGATTTGGCCAACAAAGCTGCAGGTTCTGAAAAACGGAAAGTGCTCGTCTCTGGATAATCTGTCACTGCGATTCCAGTTTAAACAACAAGATCAACGAGGTAAATAATCTGTTAAAATCTTCCTGTCAACGTCACTCCTGGTCATTCATTGACAATTCCAACATCCTAACAAATCGTTTAAATGAAGATGGCATCCATTTAAATAAAAAGAGCACATCTGTCCTCGTTAAGAGCATTTCTTCTTTTCTTAAGTATAACCTTAATTAGGATTACCCGGAGACCGAGGTTGCCAACCATGCTTTCCCCAATACTCATTCTACAGCTAATCAAAGTAGTGCCTCTAATTCAGGTTATTTTATCCCAAACAGTAGATGCTTTAAAGTTATTTCTCATAATATTGTTAGCCTCGTAATGCACATAGATGAACTTAGAATCAATTTACCGTAAACACCGGCGTATAAGCCGCACCTTTTTACCCTAAAACTTCGCTCAAAATCGGGGGTGTGGCTTATCTGCGAGAACATCTGGAAAAAAATCTGTAATTTTCCATGAATCATCCCCAAAACACCAAAATAAAGTCTAAAACGGTACCACGCTATCTTCGAGAACTCGCGTGGTAAATGGCCCACTGTTTCTCCGTTGTTGACAACTTTAAGGCAAATTTGTCAAAGCAATTATCGAACTCCCTTTCACAGGCAAGTTTGTCACCGATAGATGGCTTCCAAATATCCTTGTAAACCTGCATGGAAGCCACGAACAGCTAAAGAAATCCCTAAAATTTGCTTTGCAAATTGAACGAAGCGACAACACTTGTCACCAGTTTTCTCTCTTCTCATCGAATGCCTGGCTACTAAGCCTCGATACGCAACAACTTACTCATAAATTTTCGGACTTGAAGAGCTTTAACTGGAAAAATGCTGGGGAAAAGTTCATCGGGGAAAGCGGTCTTGTGTTCAAGTACGTTTTCATACCTTTTTTGTACTTGTTATATTAGGCTTAAAATGTGTGTTTGAGTCTTATTCAGACTACAAATTGAATCACCTATCCGTAGTGAAAAGGACTTCACTTCAGCCAATGTTCATTTGAGCTTATAAATGAAATGACTCTGCTATGAATTTTTGACAAAAAAAATTTTTTTCCAAATCTTGAGCTTCTAAACTCGGGGTGCGGCTTATCTGCGAGTGCGGCTTATACGCCGGTGTTTACGGTAAGTACTCAATCAGTAGATTTCTTAGCACTGAATGAAACCCGACTTGATTGTTCTCTTGAAGATTCACATTTTGTTATTAATGGTTATGACTTAATTAGAAATCACTTTCAGCAGGGTCTGAGCAAAAGAGCAACGCAGAAAAACTACCGAAATCACTAAACTGTTAGTACTCCGAAAAAAACGATTGATGCATTTGAATTTTCAACTTGCCCACATGACCATTTGTAACACTCCGATTGGTCATGTGACATTTCGCAGGTTGGATTGTGCCTTCACAAATGTGGAACTTCTTTTACCTCCGCTTAAGTCTTCGAGTTTTACAATTTCTTAAAGAGAATGAAAGACGACCAAAACATTCCAGGATATAAGTTGCAATCAGATACGGGTTTGTTATCTTGATGACAAGAACTAATACGTAAACTTGGAGGAATCCCTCGTGTACAAACTTTTAAGGTGTGTGCAGGATGTTCCTGGAACAAACTAGAAGAGAATCAATGTTCAGGCGGAGGTGTGGTATTCCTCCGTGCCAAAGAAAAGGAGAAAGAAATGATTTGAAACTGAGATTCTACCAAAGAAGACAAATGCCAACTTGATATCACCTATATCGGTGAAAAAAGTGAGTGCTATAGGTCACCTGTTGAAAATCGTTTCATTCTAAAAAGGACCAAATTAGGAAACAAGAAGCTGAAATTTGCTATGAAAACTCATAAAATAGCTTCACTTGAGCAGTCCTTCTTGCAGAGACCCATACATTCTACAAGAAAAGCCTGTGCAAAGTGTCATCTGCAGGCCGGCTATACACGTACAAATTGCATGAGTGAATGCGCCTCTGTGGAGATCTAAAACGGCATCCAGAAGAAAAACAACAAACCCAGGACTTAAAGACGGATCTTCAGCTTCCACAACAAAACTGAAAAGATCGAAGGATGAACTTGATAGTTTGCAGGAAAACATGCAGTCCAGCAAGCGCACGTTTTCCCAACATATTCTTTCACACTTGATTAATAGCCAAAGGAATGATGAAAATTTGCCATGGGGTCCGTCCTGGGCCAAATGAGGACCTCCAAGAACTAATTCAAAAACATAATTCACAAGAGAAGCCCTCGCTGTTTGCGTCAAGTGGTGAAAGAACTGTGGGTGAAGGAAGGGGTGCCCTTCCCAGGAACTGGTCCTATAAGCCCGCCTTTGTCTTTGATATTCGACCAAAACCTTCCTCATGTCTTCCTCTGCATTGTCAGTCTTCCCACTAGCGTCTTCCAATACCTTGCACTCATTCTACTAGCAAATTCAGCAGGAACTTACTATTAAAACTTCTGGCATGCCAGGAAGGGCCAAGCATGAACTTCACAAGACTTAATTTATAATTAGGGGGTAAAGGCAGTAACCTTCTGTTCAAGTATTTTCACCTTGAGAGGTCGTTAAGTAGTTGCTCTTTTAGAATTTCTGGTGAGTTGTAACATTACAGTGGTGACCGTGTGTGATTTGCTTTGCCCTAACCATGTCCGACGAGGAAAGTCCAGAGATAAGAAGGAGCTAAGTCAAAATCTCCATGTGGATTTCTCTAATTTGATTCCACGTTTCGTATACGCTTTGGACATTTCACTCTTTCGTAGCGAAGCCAAAAGCCAAAAGAACTGAGAGATGATAGCGAGTGAGTCTGTGCCTGCTTGACCTTGAAACGTGGAAAAAATGGAAACAAGGTAAACACATCCCGCCTTAATAAAAAATGTAACCACGCTTTTTTCCCTTTACATGAAGATTCATATAGAGGGCAGATGTGCTCTTGCTCCACAGGAGCACAAGTACTTAACAACAAATCAAGCAATCACCCAATATGAGCTCACATCAGGAATCTTTTCCTTCAGTTTCGTTAAAGCTTCACTTTTCACAGGCATTTATTGTAAGCTTTCACCTCTTTAACTCTAAATTTTTGTAGTGGACTGTCAAGATAAGGCTGGAGACAGAAGAATCTATTAAGAAGTTCACTTAAGATCGCCGAGGAATAATTGATGGTAAGCATCCCTGAGCAGTTTTACGGGAGTAGTTAACACCCAAACCTCGGTTTAAATGGAAAACCTCTATTTTTTTATTGTCTTTGTGGACCAAAAATAATGCGCAGATAACCATGAGAAAAGCCACAAATTAAGCCGCCGATTGTGGCCGAAAACATAATGAAATGGTTTGTAGAATATGGTGTTTCTCAATCAATGTTCGCAAATTTGTATATGGAGAGATCTTAAGGCACCATGTCAGTCTACTTAAAGAATCCCCCAAGGGAATTATCCATAGGATTTGGTAAGGCTCAATGGGTAATGATTGATCGTTTTCTAAACTCAGACCAAGCGAGGGCAGACTTTTTGGAAACAGTGAGAGCTGGGTTTTGACATTTTCAGAGTATTCTCAATCAAGGACTGTCATCATACGTAAGGACTGTCATTGGAATGTACAGTAAACCATTCGTGTCTATTATGCCAGGATTAAGAATTGCTTCACCTGCAAAGAGTACCCCTAGTTTTGGCATAGTAAATACTCCTCAGAAACTTGGCTCGACAATTCACTCTTTAAACTAAGAGTACATTAACACTATTTGAATTGAAAGAAGAAAGACATTTCCTCAACTGCGGAAGCAAGATCTTGCAGTCCCAAGAGAAAGCAGTATTCGACGGCCGAAATTGCCTTATTAGAGGCCACATTTCAATCCACAAAAGGTCACCCTAGTGCAAACATATTAAAGAGGACTGTGGAAAGTCTAGAGATCAGCAAAGCTTAGGTTAAGTGAAATTTACTCCTTCACAGGCTCGGCCTGCAAGTGCTGGTTGGGCGCCATGTTGGATTTGTGATTCGCCCCAACACTCACCCACTGTCTTAGTCCAAGATGGCTGCCGAAACTCATGAAGGAATATTCAGTGGTCGCTCGTCCAAAACACGCCATCATTACAGGCTATCTTTAGGGCTAGTTTACAAAGTTCAACGTTTGCTTACAACTGGCACTAACAATTTTGTTTACTCCACAAATTACAACCACCCACGCCTGTTAACTGTTTAACAGAATTAAGACAAAACAACACTGGTCGCTTCTTGTCTGTTTTATCCTGAGAGCTCGATTTCCTTTTTAAAAGACATTTAATAAGGCTTGGCAACCTAAAAGAAAGATGTACAAAATCGTGTAATATAAAGACCACTCGATTTGCGAATTGAATAGCCAAGTAAAGTGATGGAAAGTGTGCACAACGTAATTGATTGACATACATGCAAATACGCACAAAAAACCTGGTCTAGTAACAATGGCTGATTTACAAGAAGGACCCGGCACTCCTTTATTGGGTTTTATTCTGGGTCTATGGCTGTGAAAATTTGAGGCACAAAAGTCTGACAATTTTTCAGGCACCTTGTCGGAAAGGTTCACTTCTAACCTTCCTTCTATCCCCATTCTCAGCTGCAGGAAGAAATGGTCTAAGTTTAAACCTCCCTTTCAAGTACGTCTGCATCCACCACTGGGTACGATATAATTATAACTGAAGGGCCTTAAGCTTGACTTGCGGTACCATTGCTTACATTTTTCCTTTTTCAGGGTGGTATACCAATAACAGATGCACCAGAAATGATTCCTGCCTGTCACGTTAACCCCTTGTTACAAGGCGCAAATAACCATGAGGAAAGCCAGCAAATTAACCCTTCTATTGTGGCCGAAAGCATAGTAAAATGGTTGGCGGAATATGGTGTTTCTCAATTGATGTTTGCAAATTTGTATGTGGAGAGATCTCAAGGCACCATATTGGTCTACTTAAAGAATCCCCCAAGGGAATTACCCATAGGGTTTGGTAAGGCTCCATTGATCGTTTTCTAAACTCAGACCAAGCGAGTGCAGACTTTTTGGAAACAGTGAGAACTGGGTTTTGAGATTTTCCACAGTATTCTCGACTAAGGACTGTCACTGTATGTAAGAACTGTCATTGGACTGTACGTTAAACCGCTTGTGTCCATTTTTTTTACGCCAGGATTAAGAACTCCTTTACATGCAAAGAGCACCCCTAGTTTTTTGGCATAATTAATACTCCTCAGAAACTTGGGTCGAGAATTCACTCTTTAAACTAAGAATACATTAACACTATTACGACTTCTTTTTTTTTCTGTTTTAGACGGAAAGAAGAAGGACATTTCCTCAACTAAGAGAGCAAGATTTTGCAGCGCCAAGAGAAAGCAGTATTCGACGGCCCGAAATTGCCTCGTTAGAGGCGATATTTCACTCCACGAAAGGTCACCCTAGTGCAAACACATTAAAGAGGACTGCGGAAAGTCTAGAGATCAGAGAAGCCCAGGTTAAGTGAAACTTTCCCCTTCATACCCTGGCCTTACACGTCTATTTGGCTGTTTGACTATGAAAGTGTCAATAAGAAGTTTTTTTTGCTTACCCTTTGGTTGTATTAAATAACATTTCTTCATTGTGCAAGTACCATCGAGCCATGAGTGACAGGCTAACATACATGGAATTTTGTCTGATTCCACTGGTTTTAGGGTAACCCATAGGCCATACAATGTAAACTTTGCAAATCCATCCATGGATAATACTCCACTCAAACCCTTTTCTTTGAGACTTCCTTGTACTTCACGTACTGATTTGTGGGGAACACTGAAGCAGTAGTAAGGTAAAATTAGCTACATAACGCAAGTTAGCATGCAGGACAGAAAATTCGCCATTTTTTGCTTTGAAAATAGCCACTATTTAGAGATCTGTGCTTTAATATTTCACAACATAAAGGCAGTTACAAAACACCTGAAACAAAGGCAGATATTGTACCATAATGTTATTTCTGGAGTTATGTTCACGTACCGATTTATTCTGATGATTTCACATGATTTGATAAGAAAATAGTGAGCATATGAAATGGACCCGATTTAGAAAAATCAGTGTAACAGATTAATTTTTATAAATTGGGCTGATATATCAGTACGTGTGAACTGGCGCGGACAGAAAAATAATTTAAGTTTAACTCTTTATTCGTTAAACAGACATAATAGATGTTACAAGTGATGTCTGCGTACGAATGTGCAATTCGTCCAGGAATTCAAATATGTACAATCAGATTACCACAGCGCATCTATGTTACATGACGAATGTCTACGTTACCACAGGCTGTTAGGCTCTGGTTTCTTACTGTTAAATAATGTATCGATTATCTATACTCAGTGATAATCAATAGCAATTAATAAGTTGCGGTGACTATTGAGTTTTATTGATTGGTTGAACCAATCAATATTAATTAATGAATTATTATTATCGATTGGAAATCAATGATCGATTTTCATTGATTGATACTGCCGGATTTTTACAATACCTGAAAAGTTGTGCTTTAGAGATTATCACTGGATATCAAGTTCAACGCTAGATCTTTCCTCTTGAAATACTGGAACTCAATAAAAGTTGTAATGAACAATTCAATACCAAACAACAAACACTGTTTTTCTTGACATCATAGCCTTATAATTTCAGCTTCTTTTCAACCCTTTACTTTCAGTATTAACAGGTGTATTATACGCCTAAATACATAAGTGACCTATCCAAAAGGACGTCTTGCAATTCCAACTTTTCAATACTAAGAGTAACAAACATAGCAGAATCTAGTGGCCTAAGAAAGAGATATTCATATTTCACGAAAGGTTTCTCTAGGTCCGTACCTGCTAAAAAAAAAAAACAGTAAAAGCCAGAGTCCAAGCAAGGTAAAACATTTGAGGAAGAAAGGGCCACGAGGCCGAGAGTTGCATGAGAAAATATCGGAAAAAGAGATTATTTCGTTTAAACCTTGAGACGAGACAAGTGCACATCTGTAAACGATGCGAAAATCTGTGAGACATTAAGTGGTAAAATTTCTAAGATGCTGTCACAGAAAGGCCAGCTGGAAAGAGAAGTTACTGCTAGACAGTAAAGAGAAAAAATATCAGTCATGTGAGGAACGAAACTCGTCTGAACACGCACAATCAAGGAGAAAAAAAGCTTAAGACGGAATCCATTAGGAAATTGAGTAATTTTAATTTTCAGAGGACAAAAACCTTGTACCAGAATAATTTAAGGCATATTGCATTCTTTTTACCTTTTTTGAGAGCTATGGATGTAATTTGTTATCTGTAGTAACCCCAAAGACAATTTCTTATGGGAGCCCGAGAAAACAAATTTCAAATTTCACAAAATGAAATGTTACGCATAAGAATTTACCCATTCTCACTGCATACATAATTAGCCCGTCACGCGGGAAGGCTTAAGATTTTCAAATTCCAGCATTCTGTTATTGCGCACTGTTGGCGTGATGCTTTGCGGCCTTCTGCTTTAAATATCGAAGTTTCAGTCACCTCGTGGTCAGTTTAACGGAGTTCGGTTGAGTCACCATAAAGGTTTCTTCTAGTTTTTTGACCGCCACCAGCACTCATGGCCGAAGCCGACGCCGATCCTGTTTTGCCTTTGCCGCCAGCTCCGGCGGCGCCAGTTCCTGATCCATTACCCGTTGTTATACCGGCTGTTGAACCGGCACCTGTTGCACCGGCTCCTGTGGTTGTTCAAGAGGTAGATTTTCATTTCTGTGTTTAGTCTTATGTTACGTTTTGGATTTTCGCGGCGCGGGTTAGGTTTCGCGCTTTAGTCGTTACGCTGGCCTGCTTGTTCGCCTCCTCGCGTTTTCTTGTCTGGCTTTTTCTTCGTGTTGTTTGCCTATCATCGTTTTTGGCCGTTATTGCATGCGGGTTTTGGTAGTTTTTTTCGCTAGCTTAGTGTCCTTGTTCGGTTTTCTATCTTTAACACTGTTTTACGGGTTTTTGGCACAAGGTGCGATTCCCTTTTGTTTTATTTTCAACCTCGTTAGTCTTGTTGTGTTTTTGGTTCGCTGTTTTACAAGTTTTTTGCCCTCTTGGGGTGTTTATTTCTTTAGGGGTCAGTTTTTTGCATATTTGTCCTTTTTCATTCTCTTATTTTAGATTGTTTGTTTCGTAGTTTGTTTCGCGCTTTTCATTGCGGTTTTCTGCGTTATTCCTGTTGTTTCGTTGCTCTTTCGCGTTCATGTAGTCTATGCCGCCACCTTTTGCGTGCCTTGAACTATCTTAAGGTCGGAGCTTACTGCTTTATACGTTCAAGTTTTTGATGTTTATATGGCCCGTTGGGCCGGCAACCTCTAGGGTTGTATGTTGTTTTTTGAGTGTGGCCCGGAGAGCCAGAAACCTGTAGCGGTGACACAATTTTTTAAGTATGGCCTGGAGAGCCAACAGCCTGGAGAGCTGTAAATTATTATTTAAGTGTGGCCTGGAGAGCCAACAGCCTGGAGAGCTGTAAATTATTATTTAAGTGTGGCCTGGAGAGCCAACAGCCTGGAGAGCTGTAAATTATTATTTAGGTGTGGCCTGGAGAGCCAACAGCCTGGAGAGCTGTAAATTATTATTTAAGTGTGGCCTGGAGAGCCAACAGCCTGGAGAGCTGTAAATTATTATTTAAGTGTGGCCTGGAGAGCCAACAGCCTGGAGAGCTGTAAATTATTGTTTAAGTGTGGCCTGGAGAGCCAACAGCCTGGAGAGCTGTAAATTATTATTTAAGTGCAGCCTGGAGTGCCAAAAGTCTGTAGAGCTGCAAATTATTATTTAAGTGCGGCCCGGAGAGCCAAACGTCTGTAGAGCTGTGAATTATTATTTAAGTGCGGCCTGGAGAGCCAACAGCCTGGAGAGCTGTAAGTTGTTATTTAAGTGCGGCCTGGAGAGCCAACAGCCTGGAGGGCTGTGAATTGTTATTTAAGTGCGGCCTGGAGAGCCAACAACCTAGAGCTGTAAATTGTTCTTTGACTGCGGCCTGGAGAGCCAAAAGTCTGTAGAGCTTTGACATAATTTTTCGAGTTTGGCCTAGGGCCGGCCGCCTGGAGGGCTGTGGATTGTTTAGTCCGGGTCTTCAGTTGATTAGGTAAACTACTTAAGACTCCCTCGGGTTGTAGATGCGTTTTTTTTTTCTCTCTTGTTATTTATTTAGTTTGTTTATTTAGTTCATAGTCTCTTCTGCTTGTATAGCTTTCCGCAGTCTGAGGGTGTGGCACGTTTTTGGTGCGCTCATTTCGCTTTTGTCAGCTGTATAGCTAGTGGCGGAGTTTTAAAGTATAAGTGCGTTAAGGCAGTGGACCTAAGAACTGCAGCATGATTTCATTATCTGTTGTGCTGGTTTGGTCGATAATTTTGATTGCTTCCCGCAGCTTTTGCGTGGTAAACCGTACAATTTGTGGTTACTTGTGCCGTAGTGTTTATGTCATGGTGACATCCTTTATTCTCCCCTTACGTTTTTCTTTAACAGCCAGTTGACCGTATCAGGATGTTGGAAGACAAAATTAAACTTCTCGAGCAGGAGAGGTCTGCCGAAAGTTGCACTAATGCGCTGCTAGCCCTTAGAAGGCATCTGAATAGGCCGTCGTCCCTCTTTGACCGCTTTGAAGCTATCGAGCTTTTGGAGACCCTCGTACGCCTGGCAATGACGCAGGCGCACGAGAAGGCGGACGAATACGCCGCGGCGCTTGAGGAAGTAAAGGCTAGGCAGCCGTCCCTCGGCGCCGACCATCTTCAGCGTTTGATGCTTGGTCTTGTTGGGGATCCCCTAAGAGCTAAAATGGCCAAGGAGGCTGCGTCGATTCTGAAGGGGATGTCCAAGGCGCCCTCTCCAAGTTTCCAGGCAAGACGTCCCTTGCGCCAGTCTGCCCCGTATTCGGTCCAGTGTCACGTTTGTGCAGGATGGGGACACATTGCGCGCAACTGCAAATCCAGACGTGGAGGCGGTCCTGGACGTGGGCGTGGACGCCAATGATTGTGTCTACAATTCTATAATTCAAGGATTTTGTATGTTTTGTATTAAATATTTTTCTTTGTTTGTTCAAACTTGTCTTCTTTGCCTTGGGGTGGGTATTTGCCCTTGCCCAGTTGACCTCGGGGAGACCTTCTCAGTGTCTCAATTTCGGACCTAGTTCGGAGCCTGGGGTCAACAAAGGGTTGGGTTCCCTTTAAGCTTTTTCGGGTGTTTGTTTCGGCTCATTTTCGTTTCCCTTTCGTTACGTTTTAGGCAAATCATTCTTCGTTTATTTCAAGACTCAGTATGGCTCAGCTACACGTCTCTGCGGGAGATGTGCCTCTTCGCTGCATAACACAGGGAGCCCCTCCCTTTGTTGGCCCCTTGCCTCCTCTGGGGCTGGTGGCGTCGCGTCCGGGTTTGGGTAATCTAGCTCATTTGCGCTTCTTTGACCCTGCCCACTTCAGGGCTGGCAATATTCATAACAAGCCGTCCATTTGGCAGGGCCTTCTTGATAAATCGCCCTGTTCTGAAGTTGACCTTTTGGAGGTTATCAAAGATGGAGTTCGTGTCGACCGATTTTTCAGGCCTTTTAGGGGGAATATCAAGGGACAGGCGTACGACTCCGAACATCCTCCTCCAATAATCCTAAAGAACTCGCCTACCACAGCCAAGTTTTCCCAGTTTGTCTCCGATTCCATAATACAATGGGTCACCGCGGGGGTTTTAGCAGTTTGGGGCCCAGTGGATAGTGTGGCGCCCCCACGTTTGGTTTTACCACTAACTGTCGAGCCTTCAAAGCCGCGGTTGTGTCATGATGAGCGATATCTCAATTTATGGATTCGTGACCTCCCATTCAAGCTTGACCACCTTTGCGATTTGCCACGGTATGTTCTCCCCGGTCACTTCCAGAGTTCCTGTGATGATAAGAGTGGTTATCAACATGTCTTGCTTCATCCCTCGTCTCAAACTTATTTCGGCTTCCAGTGGCATGGTTTCTATTTTGTGTTTCGTACACTGCCGTTTGGATGGAAGGCCAGCGCGTTTATTTACCATAAGCTCGGACTTGCAGTTTCGGCCTCCGCACGGTCTCACGGAGTCCCAGTTTCGCAGTACATTGATGTTCGGCACGTTGGACAACTTTTTACTTCTCCATTGCGGGTTAGTCGCGAGCCATCTCTCGAGCGAGCTAAGGCGGCAGTTTATATTATGTGTTATCTGCTCATTGAAGCTGGATATTTCATTGGTCTTGACAAATCGCAGCTGGTTCCTTCGACATGGGTTCGTTTTCTGGGTTTTGCTTGCGATTCTGTACGTCAGGCCTTCCTCGTCCCTGAGGACAAGAAAGTCAAGTTCGCGGCGTTGAGGGAAGACATTCTTTCGTCTCCATACGTGGGATTGAAAACACTTCAACGATTTTTGTCATTTCTTTTAGCCTTGCCATTCCTGGATGTAAGTTGTACGTGCGCGACGTCTTTAGGGCGATCTCCCGCCTTTCAGGATCTACTTGCCCTTCCCTCAAGGTAGAGGCGACTCTTCGCACCGAGATAGAGTTTTGGCGTTTTCTTGATAATTGGAAGGACTGCCTTCCATGGAGAACTGAACGCCACGCAGTGGTTACGCTTTATTGTGATGCCTCCAAGAGGGCCTGGGGTGGTACTCTGCTACAGGACGGTCGCAGTCTGGAGTCGAGAGATTACTGGATAGACAGCTCGCAAGATATCAATGTTTTAGAGACTCGGGCTTTGCTGCATTCGCTCCTTTCGTTCAGGCATCATCTCAGCTCGCGTAGGGTGGACGTTCACACTGATAGCCTCATTTTGAAGTCTGCTCTGGCAAATGACGGTTGTAAAAACCAAAACATTAACAATGTCCTTAAAGACATTTTTGATTGCTGCAGAGAATTCAATTTCAGCCTTGATGTGCATTATGTTCCTTCAAGTGAGAACCCGGCTGACATCCCTTCCAGGAAGGTTTCAGATATCGATTGCATGTTGTCAGAAAGGGCTTGGGAGCCCGTCGAGCGCCTTTTTGGGCCTCACACCTTCGACTTTATGTCTTTGGATAGCAATTGTCAACGTGATGGGGAAGGCCGGTGTTTGCCCCATTTTACACCTTGTGCGACTCCAAGCTCTTGCGGAATTAACGTTTTCGCACAGTCTCTGCCTTTGGAACACAACTTGTATGTGTTTCCACCGTTTGTGCTAATTGCGCCCCTTCTAAAGTGCATGTTCGAGCAAGATTTTCATGGTGCCTTTACGATCATCGTCCCGGATTTAAAGCCTCGACGTTTCTGGTGGGCTTTGTTGCAGTCGCTTACTGTTGATCGACTCCTTTTGGGGAAGAAAGGCGAAGATGGCATTTTGTTGTTTCCCTCTCAAAACAGCCGTCGCTGCTACTCAAAAGAGCTTCAGTGGGATCTGTGGGCCTTCCGTTGTGTTTGCTAAGCCAGCCTGATCTCTTCTTTTAGGTTATGCATCCATGGAAGTCAGCCCGACGCTGTCCAGCCTGCCTTTACCCTAACGATTCCGATGCGAATTATTGTCAGGCGTGCGGGACATCGACCGGACTTCACCTTGCTGTTACGTCAACTGTTCGCGTGGATGAAAAGGCGATCAAGGAACGGTTTAAAGAATTTCAATCTGTTATGCGCTCTAACCCTTATCAAAGGCAGAAATCCGCTTTGGAGCAACAGCTCTCCCAGTTTTTGGGTGCATTGACTCCCCCTAGGACAGTGACTTCTTGTACTGCTAGTGACATTGTCAACTTTCTAATTTTTAAGGATAAGTCAGGGAGAACCGTAGTACATTCGTCTTTATGTTCAAGGGCTTCCTGCACCTGTCCTAAGCGCTTGGCAGCCGGGTCGGTAGATTCCCTTATAGGTCGTTTGAGGGCCGTGTTTAATAATCTAGGACGTCTTAATAATTCTAACCTGGTTGCCCACCCCTTAGTTAAGGACTACTTAAAATTTGTCAGGCAGGAGCAGGCGGGTTTGGCTATAACACCTGTTCAAGCAGTACCTTTGTTTTTCGATAAATTTCGTAGACTCATAGCTTTCTTACGAGGTTTGCTTTTAAGTCACGCGCCTCTTTCGCGCTCAGGTAAATACATACTCGTTCGCGACGCTACGTTTTTGTGGTGGATTTTTTCACCGGGGATAGGGCCTCTGACCTCGGTCGCCTTCAGTCTTGCAACATTTTTAGGTTAAGGGATCGGGGAAGGCTTTTTGCTCAAGTTTACTCTCACTAAAAATATCCGCAAGGGCTCACCTCGCTCTTTTGCTTTGATTAAGTTTACTCATCCCGAGGTTTGCCCGGTTGCCTGGGTCCAGCATTATATTACGGTGTGCCAGTGCCTGAAAATTTCATTGGATCAAGGGTACTTTTTTAGAGCCACGGAACGCGATGGTTCGGTGGGGGACAAACCCTTTACAGGTTCCGCGGTTAACAATCGGTTGAGGAAACACCTTTTAGAGTCCAAACTCCATGCTGGAGAGACTCCGCACAGTTTTCGGGTAGGATTATCCAACACTCTAAGGCTTTCAGGCTGTTCCCAGGAAGAGGTTGCTCAATACCTAGGCTGGAAAAGTGGGGAAGTCGCGAGTAGATATATGCAGCGCTCACATGCTGACGCTTCCCTTACAATATTAGAAAGCGTGTTCCCCAGAGTGGCTTCCGGTTTGGTAACCCCGTTCTCACATCCCAATAATTTGGACGCTGCTGTTTAGCTAGCTCCGAGATGTACAAGAAGGGGTTGGGGTTCTGAGTAATGGAAGGAATAAAGTTTACGATTCTTTGTGTGAGTGTGGTATTTTGGTTTTCTGCATTCCTTGCCCCCCTTTCCGAAATTGACAGCGGAGTGTCTGGGGCAGGAGCGGGTATCCTCCCATAACTTAGCTTCCCGTGTCAGGGCAATTGTTTGCGGTGAGAATGTTTTACTATTCTCACTGCATACATAATTAGCCTGTCACGCGGGAAGGCTTAAGATTTTCAAATTCCAGCATTCTGTTATTGCGCACTGTTGGCGTGATGCTTTGCGGCCTTCTGCTTTAAATATCGAAGTTTCAGTCACCTCGTGGTCAGTTTAACGGAGTTCGGTTGAGTCACCATAAAGGTTTTGCCCCTCCCACCTCCCCTGGTGGCGGTCGATCACTGCTGTATCCT
This sequence comes from Siderastrea siderea, assembly GCA_964030785.1. Taxonomy (NCBI): domain Eukaryota; kingdom Metazoa; phylum Cnidaria; class Anthozoa; order Scleractinia; family Rhizangiidae; genus Siderastrea; species Siderastrea siderea. The sequence continues at coordinate 30,427,526 of OZ034969.1, forward strand.
ACATTCTACACGCCAATTGCCCTGGCAGTCGCGGGTATCCTCCCATAACTTAGCTTCCCGTGTCAGGGCAATTGTTTGCGGTGAGAATGTTTTACTATTTTACCTGTGTTTACACAATTCCTGTGAAATTTGAAATTTAATTTCACGGGCTCCCATAAGAAATTGTCTTTGGTGTTATTACAGGTAACTTATTACGTCTATAGCTCTTAAAAAGTGTAAAAAAGAATGCGATATACTATAAATTATCATGATACAAGATTTTTGTCCACTGATTACTCGATTTCCTGATGGATTCCGTCTTAAACACTTAAACATCAACATCAACAGCAACTACAAGTAAGCAAGACAAAGAATTAACAGTCAGAGAAATCGAAGGATCTCAATCAGATGGTCAAACTTTTCACCAGGGTCGCGCAAAATTGAACACCGTGATCCTGTTTCTCAAGCATGGTCAATTTCGCCACTGAATTGTATGGAAATCAGCTCACCTAGCCATCTCGAACCAGTTTCTGTGCCCAAGTTAAGTGGGGATAAAACCAAATTCAAGCGATTTTGGGTGGCAATTGTGTTGACAAAGTCCCGAATCCCTGCAAATGAAGATGCTGAGACTGGAGTCATGTTTAGCACAAAAAGCAGCCGATACCTTGGAAGGCCTAGACTACTCAGAAAAGGGTCACAAAACCGCAACACTGAGGCTGCAAAGGAAATTTGGCAGAAAGTGACGTCAAATTCAGCATTTAATGGAGAAACTTCGCAGCATGAGGGCTTTGCAGCAGGACAATATGGAAGATTTAGCGAAATTTACTGACGTCCTAGAGAACACAGTAGTCATGTTGCGGAGCCAAGGTTATGTCTACAAATTGCAACCTAACAGCACTCTCTATACCATGATGCTGGAGAAAATTCCTTAGGAGATGCTGTCTCGATATTACTGCTGGATAGCAGGACATTACAAATCTGAAATCTTAGAGACCCTAAAAGACTGGATCTTAGATGAGGTGGAATATGTAGTGAAGGTGGTAGAAGCAATTAAGGGCCTCAAGTTGAACAGTTCGGGAGGATATCAGTTCTGGAAGAAAGTGTGACATCACATTTGTTATGTTCTTGCGTAAATACGCAAAAATGGGCAAAAATAATAGAGAGAAATTGGTGCCTAATGCTAAAAGCTCCTTACCAGTCTCCAGGTGCAACATCCTGGAACTTTGAGTAGCAATCTGGTAGAAACAAGATGGCTGCTAGCACAGTTGCATTTCGGCGATGAAAGTAGAGTTAACAACGGATATTTCGGCAATGAACGTTTGTGGATCGTGGACGCTGCCGCCATGTTGGCTGACATGAAATGTAAGTATGTTTTTTGTTTTCCTCTGTCATGAAAAAGTTTCTTGTCCAAAAAAACCACATTCCTCGAATGTGCCGTTGGTAAGTGTTGTTTTTGGATAGTTTCGTCGCTGGTAATCGCCTAGGAAAAATGCTAATCCTGCTTGGATGCTTTGCTCATACACTGTATCCATTCCTTGATACATCGCTTCGACCTGGACAAGAGCGCTTATGTTCGCTCTGTCATTAGCATTGTGAGGCATAATTTTAGGCAACAACTGAAGGTATGATAAATCAGTGAGAGTATAGTAACTTTATTATTTTACTACTTCGAAATAAATTTGAGTGTCTGCCAATCGCTGTTTTAAAGTCTGCTGATGATTTTATCTTTCACGCTCCTACTGTTACAGTTTTAATTCCTTGCTAAATTTAGTTTCATGTGTCTTGACTGCCTACAGAAATTGAAGGTGTGATAAATTAGTGAGAGCATAGGAACTTCATTTGCATTTTTACTACTTCGAAATAAATTCGAGAGTGTCTGCCAATCGCTGTTTTAAAGTTTGCTGACGATTTACCTTTCATACTCCTACTGTTACAGTTTTAATTCCTTGCTAAATTTAGTGTCATGTGTCTTGACTGCCTATAGAAATCGTAAGAAATGGAGGTTCATCATCAAATTATAGAGAACTCTTGCTGCATATGTGGAGCTAACCTTCAAGTTAAAGGAAAACGAAAGACAAAGTGTAATCTCTTCCGGCAACAAATCTCTCAATTGTGGCAACCAAATGTGGCTTTGGATTCCCCAGATGTGCACTCTTTGCATGTGTGCAATAAGTGTACATCTCTGTGCGCCAATGCTCACTACTAACTTGGAGAGCTGAGATGCAATCAACGCTGTGTTGTGTGGACTCACACACTGGTGATGAATGCATGGTTTGCCAAAACTATCCAAAGTCTGCGGGTCCAGGAAGAAGAAGAAAGCAGAAAAAGCTGGATATTGATGTGTCTTCAACGAGTTTAGGTGGCAATGGTAGTACAACAGAATGTGGCAGTGAAAGTGAAACAGAGTAGATTTTGCCAGGTCCAGTATATTCCATCTTCATGGAAGATGTGTGCCAATCTGTTGAAAGGATACCCCTTGAGGCAAGGGCAATAATTCTCAAGGAATTTTAATGTTTAGATCGGGAACAGCCCAAAGTAGTGGATACTGTGGTCCAGTCATGCCAGGCACTACCAGTGCCATTATCAGTGATAAAATCAATTTGGTCACTACCTTGTGCAGTGGTGTAAATGGAAAAACCATAATTCATGGATTTCTGTTGTCTCTGCCAATAGAGACTTTGCAGTTGTCAACATTTAACATATTTTGTGGCCAGCAAAGAGACGTGCTGAGTGATACAAATTCGTTCAGTCAAACCTACAAGAACATTGACACCATCAAAAACATCAACCAAGAAACCTGGCTGCAGCAAAGGAACAAGGTTGTAAAAGCAGCAGTGGATGTTATGTCAAATGGAAGTGTTTCTAAATTTCAGAATGTTGTGCAGTGGAACATCTGTATTTACTGACAGGCAATGGTCAGTTTGTGTTACCATTCAGCTTTTGTCTTGTTATTAGAGAATCAAAGGAATCTCTGAGTTGTGCCAGATATGTCTTAGCAGGGCCGTAGCCAGTATAACTGTGGCAATGTCCATGGTTAAATTCTTTTCCTTGGAATTTACTTTCCCCCTTCAAAAAAACAAAAATCAAAACAAAGAAAAAAGAAACTTTTTGCCTCAAAGCAGCTACGGCCCTGCTTGCGTGTTTACACAAAGCTTTCGTAACTAAGATATAATCCTAAGGATTGTTTCATAATAATAGGCTTTTATTAAGAACCAATACTTAGGGTACATCATAGATGAGAAGGGCTTTGTGAATCCTCCCCATGATATGCTCAGTTATAGATGCAAATTAAATCAACAAATTAAAAATTGTTTTGATTTGTTTCTAGTTGGATGGAGGAACAAAGAAGAAAGAGATGTAGAATGTTGACATGAAATAAAATAGTATTTACCTGAAACATTTTGACTGCTTATTTCTTCTTTGGCATTTGCATTTTTTTCTCCACAACAAGAACAAATTAAACGTTCCCAGGCTTAAATGAAATGAATTGCTACCAAGGATTTTTCAATTTACAGTCACAATAAACCCTCTGACACCCTTCAGGATCTGAGATAGACTTTTGCAATTATATGAAAAATGTTCTGCTGGCAATACATGAACATAAATGTACTTTTCCATGTACCTTTACACTTTGGCAATCACAGGATTTATATCACCACAGAATAAAATTTTCAGGTGAACCCTGCAAGGGCAATTAAGTGTGACTGCAAAACAATTTCAAAGACCAACACTTATTGTTCCATTCCACCCACTGAAATCAGGTATTTTGACTGCACGGATGGACTGTAGCATGTTCTTCAATGGGACACACCCATTATGTCCATTATGTCCAGGAGGTCTATGAAAATTCCAAGAGTTAACGAGCTGCTGAAGGTTATGACAGGTGTACACTGCCAACCAAGAAATACAGAACTTTGTGCCAGCATCACCAAAGACGAACTCTTCTTTCACCTGAAGAACAAGGAAAACACGCTTTACAAGATAATTGATCCTCTGGTCTATTTCTGGCCACATGCGCTCCGCTACATAATTCTGTGTAGACTGGGTCTGACCACAAGGCATTCTCCTCTTGTCATACCAGTACAATTTGAGAAGTACCTGAATAAACACATATGAGCAGAACTCTTGTTCGTAATCCATTCTGATCTGGTCGAACAATCCATAGCGGAGCAATATTGGTTTGTAAAAATGATGATAAATAAGGATGGGGTTTTACAGCCAAGATTATAGCTCCACATATAAATCTTCAGCAACAGTCAACAAACATCATGTGAGTACACCAAAAGGCTTGTGCAATTTTTTCGTGTTGGTCAAAATAGCCTTTACATCCAAAATAAGGAGCAAAGTAAGGCACTGGGTTTGTTCGAATTAAAGTGCCCCTTGTTCTTGCACTGAGTGCATCAGGTGCCACTCGGTGCAAGCCGAGTGGCAAGCAGTTAAAGGCTCTTGAGGTGACTCCAAGCATGGCATGTACACTACCTTGCATCATTCTACGCCCATAGCTGTTTCCATAGCACATTATATGACCTTCGACAATTTTGTCTAAATCGTCATTGGAAACGCACCTCAAATCACCAATCCGCATAGTATCTTCTAACAATGCGACGTCCAAGTCCCCTCAGGCCTGGATAGTGCCCTTGGTAATAAAAGCTAATTTCCTCATGAGTATATCCTTGCCAGATCAGGGATTGTAGAAGATTTTCATCTGCAATCTCTGAAAAAACGCCATGTCAGTGGAGAAAACGTTGTTCACCGGGTAAAAACTGAATCAAACAAATAAAGTCAAGTGTTTTCAATGTGCTTTAAGCCCAATAATTTTCGTGTTGAACACAAGGATTGTTCTTTTTCGTGTGGGAATTGTTTTTCTAGCATCGCACATGCTTAGAAGAGCTAGGCGATAACTATTGTGATTGGTGGAAATAAAAATATCAAATAACGGTGGTTACAGTCTAAATTCTTTTTAACTTGTGTTGGAAAATTGCGCTTCAACAAGGAAGCAGAGATAGCGCAAAATGCAAGATGGTAAAGATTTTGTTCAAAGGACACGCTGTACATCTACCTAATGGAGACGCGTATGTGAGCTAGTGAATTTTTCCAGCTGGAAAGACCAGGAATGCCTTTCAATTTTAAAAGAGCTAATTCCACCTATGAGAACATTTGGCCAGACCAAAACGGGATCTTCAAGTGCCCACAAATTGTAGAGATGGCAAATTTAATAACACTGAAAGGAGTGGATTCCAGCACCAAGGAACCACTTGAACCGTTGCAAAGCACCCAACATTTTTGGCATACACCAGCAGCACTGGGATTCTAAATTGATACAATCGGAACACTGCATCTTCATCATTTGATTTTCGCATGCAAAGAGGTAACGCGACGGCAAAGTCATGTAACAGTTCTCGTAAGGTCTTCTCTGATTGGCTAAGAGCTCACTTCTTTTTTTTGGTTTTAAAAGGCTTTTTTTAATAGTTTCACTTATTAGATGATAGCGTATTTGTTAGATATTTAATCGAAATAGCTTAATTAAATTTTTATTAATATTTATTATTCATTTGAAGGGGTGTCACAGAGATGGAAATCAAATCCATTTAAGAAACTTAGACAAGGAGAACATAAGCAATATTTTCTCTCTCAAGGTAACTGTACATATTCTCAGCAATTATTCCTGCCATCTTCCACATCAATGGTAGGTATGATATCGGTCTATAATTGTCAGCTGCACTACCGTTAGTAGGGTCTTTTTTGCACAAGACCGACCTACCATAGGTCGTCCATTTTGGTAACCTGGCTGTTCCAATCAAAATGTAATTAAGTTGTCTCGCAATTCTGCCATGCATCATATCCAGTTTTTTAATCCAAAAACCCTGGACATCATCCCTACCAGAAGCCTTCCAGTTTGGAATTTTTTTACATTGTTTCCTAACCATCAGTTCCATTATCACTAGTACTTCCTTTCGATGGTTATATCTTTCACCTTTTAACCCATCTAACCATTCAGCATCCCGGTTATGTTACATGTGTACACCCAAAATGTCATTCCAAAATATCTTACTCTCTTCAGCATCATGTATAACCCGCTCACGTCTGAATTCACCATTCAATTCATTATAAACCTTTTTTGATCAGTCTGTATTGTCTGTGTTGTGTTACTCTTTGTTCATATCATTTGATCTTCGCACTTTTTGCCAATAGCCTCTGCTTTAGTCCTTCATTGACTGTTGTTAACCCCTTTCTTTTGATGTTATATTTATTCTGCAGTTCTTTGGACTTTTGTTTCGACTTGAGTTCTTCCCATTTTCCCTCTTCAGTATGTTAATATCCTTCTCCCAATATCCTTTTATTGGGGGGAAACTTTAACGTCACCCTCCAACCTTCTCTAGACTGTTCGGGTGGAAATTCAATACTAAAAGAATCGGTTAAGTTTTTGGAAGACATTATTATGGAATGCGATTTAGTGGACATTTGGACAGTTCGCAACCCTGACAGCAAAAAATTCACTTGGCGCCAGAAAAACCCAATTATTCAAAGGCGACTTGATTATTGGCTCATTAGGGATTCATTACAGGATGATGTCGCCAAAATTGACATTGTAACCGCCATCAAAACAGACCATTCCGCAGTTTTTCTTGAGATTGATAGCTTAGCTGACCATCCCCGCGGTCCTTCCTTTTGGAAGCTCAATAACAATCTCCTGGATGATCCCACTTTTGTCCAGGGCTTGCGCAAAAATTTTGCTCTCTGGCTTAAAGAGCCAGTGTCACCCAAAGTGCTTTGCACGCCGAGGTACAATTTTCATATATGAAAAATACGCCATTTTCTTGATTGTCGTGAAGTCTGATTTCTATCTTCTTTCATCGCTGCCGCTGGCGATCCGAAAGCACAAGTGTGAATTTTGACTTGACATTTAAGTGTCGCCGTATCAATTTCGTTGTATATTTCCGAATTCTGAAGTGTTTTCGCGGTGGAGAAGGAGATCTTTAAATTGGATGCCTCGTAGGGTTCAGGAAAGTTGAGGCGAAGGCCGAGTCCTTCGGGCTCTGACAAAGTTGTACGGCTGAAGGAGTCCGTGTATCAGTAGCGGAGGGAAAGAAAAACATCTATGGGCTTCAGCAATAGTACTGACACTGTGTTTGCCGAAATAGTGCTACATTCGTTGCCGAATGAAAACAGAAGGAACTTTAGTTTACCACAAAATAACAGTAGCTACGGGCTTGCCCCAAAATAATGCTTATGGTCATGAGCTTGCGCTGTTCTGATTAATTATTCCTTGTGTTCACTGTCTATGTTTTATTTTTAAAAAAAGTGTAAGTGGCTATTCTGGTTTTGCGTCCATCGACATCGGTCGATGCGATCGATCGCGCAATCAATCGATCGGACTGTAATAGATCCATGTATACGCATTGAATGCAAAGTCAGATTTTGAGAAGTTTTCTCCAGTGACATCTAGCGATGAAGACGTCAATATTCTTACTACTTGTTTTTGTCTTATTATTTTTATATCGAGTGGAAGTGGCCACTCCGGTTTTACGTCCATCGAGATCGATCCATCGATCCATCGATCAATCGATCGGTTGTTATAAAAGCTCCATACGCGTTGACTACAAAGTCAGATCTAGAGTTGTTTTCTCCGGTAACATCTAGCGATGAAGATATTACTATTTTCAGAGACTACTACTGTAAATATCAGCTTGCTGAAAGGCCAGTGCGGCAGGGTATAAAACGCGCCAGCCAAACTTAAAAACAAAAACACAACCGCGCAAAGCACTTTGGGTGACACTGGCTCTTTAACTTGCTATATGTATGCTTTCTTGTCTAATCTTGTATTTAATCCAATCCCACTTCACTCTTAAATCATCACAAAAACTGATTTCCTTAAAGGCTAAAGAAAGAAAAGCAAAGATGAAAACCATTGAAGACAGACTTAAATTATGTGAAGAGAAAATTGCAGATGCACCAACGCCAGAAATCTTATTTAGAGTCCGTTAGGGCAGAGTACGAAAAGGAATTTGATTATATCGCGAGAGGCTCGATAATCCCCTCCCGTGCCACATGGCATACGAACAAGGTGAAAGAAACACCAAATATTTTAAAAACTTGGAAGACAACAACAACAAGAAAAGCTGCATTAGGAAACTTCTTCAGTCTGATGGAAAAAAAACCTCTGATGCAAATCTCATATTGAATGAAAACTATATTATTCAGATCTTTATAATGAAAATCTAGAAATTCAAACTGATTTCAGGAGTTGTCCTCTCTTAAAAACCCTTCAATGATTCCGAAATTAACCGTTGCTATGAGAGAAGCATGCGATGGCCAACTGTCATATTTGGAATGGTTTAAGGTGCTCTCAACATTCGAAAACAATAAATCTCCAGGGAATGACGGACTTTACATAGAGTTTACATATTTTTCTGGCCAGAAATTGGCACTCTCAGTTGATTCATTAAATTACTCTTACATTCACGGAGAATTATCAAACTCACAGAAAGAAGCTGTTATAACTCTAATCGAGAAGAAGGACAAGGATAGAAGATTTATTAAATACTGGAGACCGATATCTCTCGTTAACATTGATGTAAAAATCAGCTCGAAAGCTATCGCCAAAAGATTAGAGAAAGTTTTACCATATATTATCCATCACAACCAAACTGCTTTCGTAAAAGGACGAACGATTTTTGACGCAGTTCGAACAATAAATGTCTTGGATTTTATGGACCTAAAAGCGTATCAAGGCATATTGACTGCTACAGACTTTGAGAAAGCCCTTGACTCATTAAGTTGGGACTTCCTCTTCAAATCGCTCGAATCCTTCGGCTTTGGCGTCTCTTTTATAGCATGGATCAGGACGTTTTATAACAATGTAATGAGCTGTGTGGTGAACAATGGTTACTTTACTTCTCCCTTCAACGTTACACGGGGGGTTCGCTCTCCCATTGTCTTTTTATCTTGGTTCTTGAATTACTAGCAATTTCTATCCGCAACAACGATCGAATAAGGGGTATTACAGTGGATGCCAACTTACATCTGCCGACGAAATGACATCATTTGTCCGCGACAAACCATCCTACCATACTCTTCTTAATGTTATCAAATTATTCGGTACATTCTCCGGATTGAAGATCAATCATGATAAAACGGAGGCCCTTCTACTCGGAAATGTGGAAGCATACAGCTCAGAACTAGAAGTAACTGAAATCAAAAAGTCCTTGAAAATCTTTGGGGTACACTTTTTTACAAATTGAATTTTGAATCAACCGAGAAATCTCTAAGAAAGCTCTTAAAAGCAGTTTGCTGTAAGAACCGACTTGGTATGTACAGTTCAAGACCGCAAGGACAAGCACGCTCAACCGAGCAACAGAAAAGTCCACCCCCTGGAAACAGTTGACCAGTCAACCAAGGACACCAAGTAAGTCCGTTCCTTTGGTAAATCGTAACCAAAAAAAGGCCAAAGGAGAGAAAAAACGAAGAAGAACAGAGAGCACGTGCTCAGGAAAAGGAACAATGATGCACTATTAATCTTCTCAAAGAAACGCAAATTCCCTTTGACGAAGAACATTTAAATAGTTGAAATCCGTCATCAACGAAGCTCAGGAGAAACACTTGCAGATGAGTCGGAAAACAACGTTGGTTATATATATAGTAAGTTAGTTACTGGTAGAAACAGAGTTGTAGAAGAAACAAAGATTGTCTGTCTCTGATTACTTTGTCAAACCTATTGCCCGAATACCTGCCTACTACATCATGAGCCAATCGCAAAACAGCGAACAAAATACAAAACCCGACGCTCCGCCAGACGAAACTCGCGATACTGGCTTTAGTGAAACTTGGCCGCTAAACACTATCAATATCGCCGAGAATCAAGCAAAAGTCTCAGAAATTCCAGAAAAGGGCGAAGAATCGGAAACATGTTTTCGGACTGTGACCGAAAAGGGTTTTGAGTTCCGTTCCGCAGTCAAAGAAAAATCGGCAAGGGCCGCATTCAAGATTTTTCACACTAGCGTCACCGCATTCCACGCATTCCTGGCCAGCACAAAAGATCTAGATCAAATAAACAGAAAAGTCAAAGATTTAGTTTTGCTCGCCGAAAAAACAGAACTCGAATTGAACAGTTGGTTGGAATTAGTAAAGCACACTCCACAAGCAGAACTTGCAAGCGAGCTACTTTCAAACATGAACGATTCAATGCAAGGAGTTCAAGGCGGCACGCCTAACAAGGTGATGACACTAGATGAAGAGAAAGGTGAAACCATGTCCATTCGATCAGGCTCGTCACGCAAGTCTTACAAGTCAAAAATGTCAACTGCGTCCGGTTCATCGCGGCGTTCGTCAAAAGAAACTTTGATAGACGTAAAAGCAAGACGTGCCGCGCTCGAACAGAAATTAAAATTCAGCGACGAGATCGAAGAGCAGCAAAAAATTTTGAACAAACTAAAACTCCAACAAGAGTTAAGCGAAACCTTAGCAGAAGAGGCCGTTTACGAGGAGGCGTTGAAATCTGAAGAACGTCCGCTCGAATGCCACGAAAAAAAATTGCCGAAAGAAACGCCTGAACAGATGTTCGAACGGTTTATGAACCCCAAAATAGACGATCCCACTCACCTAACCGCAACAAACTTGTCACCGCCGGTTATAAACACATCCTGTGTTGACGCACAAGATCCAATTTTCCCAGCCTTGTACTCTCCCACTGGTATAGTAAACCCGGTAAATTGTCAAGTGAGCGCAAATCAACAACCAGCGGCTACCACAGCTGATCTCCTTCATAGAACCGCCTCAGGAAATCAATCCATTCTCGATTTGGGCACGGGACACCAGGCTAACCTCTACCCTGAAATAAACAACCCAGGGAATCCTTGCGATCACGAAAATTATGCAACAGCTTCTCAGCCTCCCGCTGCTTTCGTTAATGTGGGCACTTCAAGTACTTGTCACGCCTCCACACAACACATCACGAAAAGCCAGACTATTGTGTCAGCATCACTCGCAGGCACAAGCACCCCACTCCAATCACTTCCCTTAGGCAACGTGAACACAAGCGTAACCTATCAACATCCAGCGTACACTATCAGCAGCTTGAAACCCGCATATCCGAAAACCCATCAATTAAGCAGAGATGCAACAAGCTTCACTCCTAACAGTTCTCCAGCCACCCAATACCGTGAGATAACCCCAAGTCCTTTCACCCGAAACTTGAACTCTGCTCATCCGAGTACAGATAATGTCTCTCAAATCGCCGAGGCCCTAGCTAAGGTCACCCAGCTTCAACGACTACCGCAAGCCCAGCCAGACGTCTTTACAGGCGACGAGACCGACACAAGATTTTTTATCTGGGAAACCGTTTTCGATGCTCTGATTGATTCCGCACCAATCAGCTCTCAACAGAAACTCTACCTCCTGTACCAACACCTGGGCGGAAAGGCGAAGAAAGTCGTCGAGCAACTACAGTACATGGTCGCTGCGAGCCCAGAGATTGCCTACAAATGAGGCAAGAAAGAAACTCAAATCGCGCTTCGGGCGTCCCGCGGTCATAGCTACCGACTTTGAGAACAAACTAGCTAACTGGCCGAAAATTGCGAACAATGACGCGCAAGCCTTTAGAGAATATAGTGACTTCCTACAACAAGTCGAAATTGCGAAGACTCCGCTACACAGTCTAAAGATCTTTGAATTTCCTTCTAAGTTGCAAACTTTAGTTGATAAACTCCCCAACTGGTTCTTAACAAAATGGTCTACAAAGGTCCAAACGTTACAACAAGAAAGGGGCAGCGAGGCATTCCCAACTTTCGCCGAATTCGTGGCAGAGGTAACCTTTCACGCGGATCGCATGAACATCCCACAGATTTACCAGAACTCGCCAAAAGTCTCTGCACAAAGTACACGTAGTAAACTTCCACCACCTGATCCTCCGCTTCGTAGGAAAATGCCTTTCTCTATCACCATGGCGTCCAAAACATGCGGCAAAAGCGAGCCTTCACACCCCGCACCAATAAAGCCGGAACATAAACCTAGTGTTTCAACCCCACCGACAGCAAATAAATTCTGTCTTTTTCACCGTACAAAGACTCACATGCTTAACGAGTGCAACAAGTTTTGAGAACTTCCTTTCGCCGATAGGAAAGACTTTTTTAAGAAAAACAAACTTTGTTTTAAATGTATGAGCGCCGGGAAACACAGCGCCGAAAACTGCGATCAAGCTCCTCCCAACTGCAAAATCTGTCACAAGAGACACTTAACAGCTCTACACATCGCGCCAATGCCCGAGAGCAAAGCTGAGCTAAGTATCTCCGAACCCAATCAAACCTCTACAGCTTGCACGCAAGTCTGCGGGGAGGAGGAAACCGGTAGGTCGTGTGCCAGAATCGTGCTGGTCACCGCATCGCATCGGTCAAATCCAGCTAAAAAATTAACCACCTACGCAGTGTTGGACGACCAGTCTACTGACGTATTCATTTCCGACGCCCTACTAAACAACCTGGAAGTTGATGCCCCAGAGGTCGATCTACAGGTCAACACGATCGTTGGTTCAAATACCATCAGAACAAGAAAAGTAACTGGGATTTACATTCAAGACGTAGAAAAAGCACACGCACCCATTAAAGTCCCGTTCGCTTACTCGAGAAAGTACATCCCAGCATCACACGAGGACATTGCCACACCCGATGTATCCCTCCCAGATTTCTACAAAGAAAATTGCATCTTGTCACAGGCTTCACTAACTGACAACAACCCATCCTCACTCTCCGAGATATCAAATCAGATCTTGTGGAACAACAGATTTATCTGCATTAATTCTTGTTCAGTCTACAACCAAAAGTTAATTGATTGATTCGGGTCTGGTAACAATTAGTGACCTCTGTAACACTAATGGCACGTTAAAGGGTTTAAGGAACCTGTTCACCATCAACCTTTCACTATCATAGAAGGGTCTACGTACTATAGGCGAAAAAAAGAGTGGCATTTGTTTGGGGATTTTTCTCTCAAAATACTGGGAGAGATAACGGAATGGCTTGTGGGTGTGCGCATCTGCAGCTTGAGTGCTTGGAAGGCATGTTGAATGGTACATACATGTAAAAACATGATACTTTGGGGAATTGGGCGTTATGAAATATTGATTCATACCCACTCAGAACAGCCGATTATACAACCCCGGACGCTCAAGGACCTTTTGGTTTGGGTGCCCTGCTGGAAAGTTATTACTCCCTTTTAAAGGACGAGTATTGTGAAGGAAAGAAAGGCAGTATTTTGCTGTAGAGTGTATCGGGCTACAGCAGCAGTCCATAAGTGACTACTGGTATTCTCCAACAAGATAATGCATTGTTCAATGTACATGAGTTGATAGCTCCATTTAGAGTAATACACCCATCAATGTTAAGCCAGTGTGTGGAGGAGGAGGAGGAGAAGGGCCTGGGGTAGGGATTAGATTGTAGTTTTCAGCCCCATTGTCAGTTTTTGGACTGAAATTGCTTTGTCAGAGGAGGGACTAACCCTAACATGGTCTTAACAGGCACAGATAACTTTAATTTTTTTTACTTGTTTTATTTATATGGACTGATGCAGATGTTCATTTAGTATTTTACCCTCCAACAGAAAATACATCTTTACTTATTAGTCACTTTCCGTGTTCAGAGTAAAGTAAGAATTATGTCTCTCACCTTCTTGTTTGTCTCATTTTCCATATGACAATTTAACAAAACAATTTATTTTGTTACATGTTATTGAAGGTCTCATAAACTCCTAAACCACGAGAGTTTATAAAGGCACCCATTAATGTTAACCTAGCGAGGTGGAAAGGTGAGGGTTGTTAAGGTTAGTAGTTCAATTTGTCAGCAGGCAATTTTTTTTACTGGAATTGCAATTTTCTATTTAGTTATTAAAGTTTGCCATTCACATGAAAACATCTGGTTTTAGTTTAATTTTGTTATTGTAAATTCACGTGCAAAATGGCGAGATATTGCCAAAAGAGAACCAGTGTTTCCTTTTCAACAGTGATGCATTGGGATCGTATGAGATCAACACTGACCTTTCCCTTTTAGAAGATGACCGGCATTGCCGTAGTGTTTGAAAAAGGCCAGAATTTATTATTATGGCCTCTGTTGGGCCGCAAGGATGGTGGTCATACTTAATCACGTAAACTTCAAAAGGAAAGGACATTACCCGAGTGTTAAAAGCAACTAGCATCAAATTTCTCCTTAAAATATTACTGTTTAATCAAATATACAGGTCATGAGAATAAAGACGTTTCTCACCTACTAAAAACGGTCTTGATTCTTAAACAAATTCCCCTAATCAGTACCATAGAAAATGTACAGAGAACAGTATGGAAAATATGCATGCTAATATTAGAGTTTAAAGGGTGTCAAGGTTGTACCGAAAGATTGCTGGGTCCGGGCACAAGGCAGGGTTCTGTATTTTAAGGTGTGAGTATGTATATTGTAGCACAGTGGGAACTGAAATAATAATGGCAAAGTCAGTTATTATATGGGTGGTACCTTACTCAAATAATAGTGTTCATATTGCCAGTTGTTTGACAAAAAAGACAAACGTATGTGATAATTTAATACCAGTTTTAAAAAAAAGTTCATTTCAAGCTGTAAAAAAGAGTAACATTCACGGCATCCTTGTTTGACATCTCCTGATGTTTGTGTTCGTAACATTTCAATCATTGGCTTGGTAATTATAGTGACAATGTCATGTTTTAAATATGAAATAGTTGATATGTTAATCTGCAATTAGCTAGCTGCCCAAAAGGGACTTGTATGTCAGAACGTTTATTCAAATGTTAACTGTCTAGATACTTCTTTTTGGATAATTTCTACACATAATCAGATATTTTCACTTTTAGTGGATGGAAAGATCATGGTCATCTTTACATAGATCACCCTATTTATAATCCTTGTGAGAATAATAGTTGTAACATTTTGTCATGTCACTATTTGCAACGTAACAGGTTTATAGAGACTTCTGCTGTTTGGGTGTAATGAAAACTCAGTTAAACTGGCCACAGCTTTCGTGTTACTCAGGATGCCGAGGTTCAATGATGAAGAATCTTGGAGTAAATAACCAAAATACATATTCATCATTTAACAGGGGGTTCTGTTTAGGTGTCCCTGATAATTAGGATACATGTAGCCAGCGAGAAAACGTGACACGTTAATAAAGTTGTTCAGGTTCACGTTCAAGTGATTTACTGACAAATTCTGTCTGACGGGACACTGGAAATTGGCCGCTAGATAGAGGTTCAATCCTACTGTGCCTTATACCTGCATAGTTTACATAGAACATTCAAGTTTATCTTCAGAAAGCTTTGGAATGACTCTTCTGAGATCTTAAACTATGCATGACCAGGGGTCAATTTAATAAAGAAACTACACTTGTAATTTTTACACGTTCAGTTTACATGTGTAAAGTCCAACTTGTAAATACAAGAATTTAATAAAAGAATTTTCTACTCTGGAACTTACACGTGTAGCACGAGTCACATACAAGAGTAAATTACAATTGTAGCCCTACAATTGTAAACTCCGCTGGAACGCACTTGTAGGTTACTAGTGTACAATCCAATCTCTCTGCTTTAATCTATGCTGATGTCTACTCTAATCGCAGGATTATTAATTCCAAAAGATGAGCGAAAGCGGCCTCAAAGAGGCCATTATATTGAAATGATAACCTGTGCATACCCTCTCATTTTTTCTTGCTCTGTTGAATGAATCGCATGAGAGATGAAAATGGACACCCACACGACAGAAGCCCAAAATGCGTTCTTCTTGGGCTACCACCCTTGATTCACGTGAATCAGGAAGCTTTGTTGCCAATCCATTTTTCGAATTTCACGAATCATAAAACTAACAGAAGATAGCTACTATTTCTGGATTTTCGATATTTGACTTATTCTGATTTATTCAGAAATCAGAAATCAGAAATCTGAAAACCAACATCCAAAATCAGAAATCTGGGAATCCGGGAATCCGGAAATCCAAAATCTGAAATCCGAAATTGGAAATAGTTCCCCATCGGAGAACTGGTGTGAAAAGATCCAAGTGTTTTACTTCCGCTACATAAAAGGGAAGGTGACGCAATATTTTACAATATTTGTTAAGCAAATATTTGCAATATCCGTGTTTCCCACCAAAATGGTCATGTGGTGAACCAGAACATCACCAGCCGGAGGAAAAATCAACACGATAGACGTACGAGCTGGGGGGAAGGGGCAGTCACCAGATTGGAAATTGTCACCTTTTCTTGCAAAATGCTCATGATTCGGGCAGCACCAGAGGATTACCATCATCTCAACACCTTTTTCACGTCCCTGGATTAGGTCCTAGCTGAAACTGAGAATCAGCTCAGTGGAAACTCAATGGCCAAGTTTGGGTGACATCACCCTTAGTGATTCACTCAATGCACCCATCAGTGATAGCTCATAGTCTGTCTTGTTTAGCCTGCGAGTAGCATGCAGGGTGAAAATCGGGGGAAGGGGAGGTGGAGGGGGAAATTTAAAAGAAAAGCCCTCAACTCACTTTGCTCACCAATTACTTTTTCTCTCCAAACTCCACTGGGGTAGACTGCTGGACATTTTTCCCACCAGAATGGTCAGGACGTCAGGTGGTCAGCCATAGCCTCCCCGTTTTGACCCAAAATAGAGGCTTAGTGACTTGTGGTAAGTTCCACTGGCTCGAGGAGATATGGTCGAAAGCTTCTGGTCTTGTTTAGTTTCCTTTTTAAATTCACAAAATTAATGTCAATATACTTAACTCCCCTTCCAGAGGATGGTGCCAAGAGGTCTGAGTGTTTTCACTTCCGGTAGTTCATCATTGTCATCTACAGGAAACAATTAACTCGGAAAGGAGCACTGTAACAGCAGTGGAATTACTGGATCCTCAGACTCCTCAATGTTGTTAGCGGCGGATATGCTTTAATTCGCAGATTGGCTATGGCTATATGCACAAACGACAACCGGAAGTTTGCGTTCATGTTTTTTCTTGAGAAAGTAGCTCATGCAGGTGAAGCAAAATTAATAATGGCACAAAATGGAAAAGAGGTAACAGTCAGTCATTATTGTCAAAATTAGAGACTACACTAACACACAGTCTACAATGGTAATCCTCTGGTGCTGGAACCATACCATTGACAATGTCACACATATGTCGGTTAAAAAACCTTCCAAAGGTTCTGTTCTGTGTTGCTGGCGATGCCCTGGTTGTGCGTCAAAATTACCGGAAGACACCGTATGAAGGGTGAGTTAACCAATGAAAATCGCCTTGAGATTTCTGATTGATTGACGGATTGATTTCTGCTGCGCTGTGTCACAAAACTACATGTGATAGCTGAGTTGTTTTCAGTGATACAAAATGGAGAATCGTGAGATAAAGTACGGAGATTCTTGCCGAACTTTAGCAACAAGAAATGTAACAGTTAACATGCATATAGGCCTGATTGGATTAGAAATGGCTGCGTCTCTTTGGCTGAAAGACGTATCAGACCCATTTTTCCAGCATATTCTCCACGCTTTACTCATTGTTGAAGTTGGCCCTAATCAGCAACAAACCAGTTGCAATGGAAAGCGCCCAAGATGCTCAAATGATTGTTTGAACTTATCGGAGGATAGCTCAGGATAGTTCAGACAAGGAATCCTGCCGATCGGCTTATAAACTTTCCATAGCACGTATGGGAAAAAAGCTCAGGTAAGAAGATCAAGAAGAATCACAGCAACAGACACAGCACCAGCATGGTTTTTTAAAGTAACTGTTGGAGAATGGCAGAAGAGAAACATCGTCGGAACTGCCTTATTCGTTGCAGTCTTTACTGACTGCGGGAAGATAAAGCGGAAGCTAGCCTCTGAACTGCAAGTGTCAGCCACGGATGTTCAGTTGTATGACAGCTGCTAACTTGTAGTGGAGGAGTCGCCTGGAAGAATTGGGAAGTAAAAAATTGTATTTATTTTGCTATACCAGTACATTTCACAGCACGAGCCTTTCCTGGCAAAAGATGAAGAGTCCCTAACAAATGATGAATTCATCTAATTGTACAAATACCAGGTATCAGTAACAGATAACAGATAACTCTGTTGCACTGTTGATCTTCACGTTGTGTTGCTTTCACAGGAAAGCACTGGTCCAGCGCTGTCGTCTATTTCACCGCTAGGGATGATCAGGACATTGGTACCACGCTTACCAAGGAACTGGCCACAGTTAAGCAGTGGCTACTAGACAACAGTCTTATTATTCATCAGGGTAAAACAGAATGTGTTCTATTTGGGACCGGCCCCAGAATAGCATCAGCTAATTTCTCTGCCAATATTAATGGAAGTGAACTTAAAGAGCCAGTGTCACCCAAAGTGCTTTGCGCGCTTGTGTTTTTGTTTTGAAACAGTCTTAGCATTTGGTTGGCACAGTGGCCTTTCAATGAGCTGCTATGTACAGTAGTAGCCTCTGAAAATAGAAAAATCTTCATCGCTTGTAGTTACTGGAGAAAACAACTCTCGATCTGACTGTAGTCAATGCGTATGGAGCTATTACAGCAACCAATCCTTTGATCTATCGGTCTCGATGGACTTAAAACCAGAGCAGCCACTTCCAATCGATATAAAAATAAGACAAAAACAAGTAGTAAGAATATTGACGTCTTCATCGCTATATGTCAGTGGATAAAACTACTCAAGATCTGGCCTTGCAGTCAATGCGTATATATGGATCTACTGCAGTCCGATCGATTGACTGCGTGATCGATTTATAGACCGATGTCAATGGACGCAAAACCAGAATCGCCACTGACACTTTTTGTAAAAATAAAACATAAACAGACAGTGAACACAACGAATAATCAAGCCAAACAGCACAAGCTCATGACCATCAACATTATTTTGGAGCAGGCCCGTAGCTACTGTTATTTTGTAGTAAATTAACGTTCCTTCTTTTATCATCCGGCAATGAACCAATGTAGCACTATTTCGGCAGCCAGTACTATTGCTGAAACCCGGAGATGTTTTTCTTTTCCTCCGCTTCTGATACACAGACTCCTTCAGGGTTACAACTTTGGCAGAGCCCGAAAGACGCGGCCTTCGCCTCAGCTTTCCTGAACCCTAAAAGGCATCTAATTTAAAGATCTCCTCCACCGCAAAAACACTTCAGAATTCGCAAATATATAACGAAATCGATACAACGACACTTAAATGTTAAGTCTAAATTCACACTAGTGCTCTCAGATCGCTATCGGCAGCGATGGAAGAAGATACATATTAGACTTCACAACAATCAAGAAAAAAGCGGATTTTTCAGATATGAAAAATGTACCTCTGCGCGCAAAGCACTTTGGGTGACACTGGCTCTTTAAACGGGTTGCTGAATATAAGTACCTTCAGTGGAGTAATTCTAGATGAGTCTCTTACTGCAAGGGACATGTAAAAAATGTTTTTGGAAAGGCAGATAAGAGAATAGGCATGCTTGGCCGTGCGAGAAAGAACATTAGTATGTCGAGTTGAGTCTACAAATCTTTTTTTACAGTTCAGGCACATGCTAACAGGTTCTTTCCCATAGAAATGGGTACCTGTGCAAATATAGTCTGCCCATTTGTTTTGGACATTATTAGTTCAACACTTACAATGTATGGTTCACATAAATCCCTGTTGAGGATATTCACACTGTTCGATCATTCTTATCTTATCTTGGGTAGATGTCCTTTGACTATCATAACTGGTCCCTAGGGATTTGAGAGTTGGTAATGTTTGCAGTGTTTGCAATGTTTATTTTTGCCCAAAAATATTATACACAGGTTACATATTCCAGTTTACAGATATAATTAGGAGCCGATGCTTTTAACAAAACCTATTAAGCTTACAAGAAGAGCCCCTGTCACATCATTCAAAATTGGATTTTCTTTACAACAGAATTATGGTCATGTACCTGGTATATGCTAGTTATATTAGAGTACAATATACATTTCTGATTAATATTTTCTTTAGTTTGATTTGATCTGAATTACAGAGGCCAAAACATACAAAACAATAATGGAGCAATGTCAAACTGCCAGATTCAGAACTACATGCCAGAAAAGCCAAATCTAAGCAAAACTAAAAAGTTGGAAAAAAAGTCACATAAGGCAGTTATCCCCCAGCCCTTCAAATGATATAGAACTAACAACTGATGAACTTGAGCTGTGTGCCCTTGTGCCAAGGACTTAATTCAGTTCAATTTTACTTCTGCTGAGGTCAGTGACCCCTACTGCCAACACGCAAATTTCTGAGCATCGCCTATTCTCCCTGTGGGATTCCTATACAATGTGCAGTGGAGTGAGAATAAAAATTTGATCTTCAGAGGGGTTCGTGCACTAATTGGCACAACAAAACAAAACATTTCGGAATTGCATGGCCTTCTGAACCTCTCTTTGTGCTTGGGATTCATTTTTGAATAACAATTCCAGCATGGATGCGAAGTTGAGAGGAGTTTAAAGTTGGGGAAAACAGCTAAAATTACTTCACGTATTTGTCACCCTCACATATGGCCTCATAGCAAGCTCAGGTTGCCATATGTCAGCAATAATATCTCATATGATAAACAGACCATAGAGGAATTCACTGCCAGATATTGTGCTATTCTGCATTCTTCCTCAATTTCTGTTTCTGGGACAGATACCCGAATCGCTTATTTATGCAATTTAGTGTATTTGGCCATTCAGAATGAGTGGTCTTCAGTCCGGCAATTTAATGCAGCAGTTTTACTGGAGATTGAATGAGGTCATTCGCATTGGGGGAGGGGAGGGGGGGGGGGACTCGTTTGCGCATATGGAACGCCGTTCCTTGCATGTCAAGCAACGTTTAAAGGTACGATTTCTACTGCATTGGCTGTCTTACCATCCATGCATATATCTCGTTCTTTGCCCACTAAGATTTCCGCAACCAAATGTTTTTATTTCAAATTCCTAAGTTGTTGATGACTATCAGGTGAAAAAAAGAAGTGACGAAGGAATGTACATGAGAAGGTTTAGAATCCTCGACAAAGGTTAGTTGTGTAGGTCTGTTCACTTAACATATCAACGCATCCAACAATGTGTTGTAGAGCTTACATTGAGAACCAATTTGTTACCAAGGAACACTTGTTAACACTGATTTTGTGGAAAAAGACGGTATTTTGGACGCAACTTCTGATGAATCTAGTGATAGCAACACACATCCATTCAAAGGTTTAAAGGTTATGCGCTCTAGTCAGTGCTTGATAATCAAACGATTGCTCCCAAACCCCTTGTCCCTAATTTTCGTAGTCTTGTAAATATAGAAAATGCTACAACATTCCAATTGTGTATGACGCTACATTTGTAAATGGTATCCCTCAGTTTCCCACACACTTAAACGGAGAGGTTCATTTTTCTGTCTTGATGGAGGGCATCTTTAAATTTTCTAGCTCACTGACGACCAACAGGTTCAACAACAGTGATGTGGGAATGTTCACGATAAGGTTCATCAATCCACAACATGCAGTTCATTAATTAGGAAAAACATGCCACTTTGGACATATCTTCAGATGGATTGTGGTAGCAACATCTCTCTATTGGAAGTTTCTAAGGTGATTTGTTCTCTTCAGTCATGGATAATCAAATGAATACTGAGAGGCGTTTAACAGGTTTGGTACGTTACAGATGGGCTGCAATTCCCCTTTCCCGCAAATTAATTGCCTCGTACAGCAGGTTTAAAATTTACTTGGGAATGGTCACGGGACAAAGTTAACGTCTTCAACATAAAGATAATCAACAATAAGGGGATCATCAACACAGACCTGTCATAAAGCCCATGGACAAGCATCAGTACTTGGCATATAATTCCCGGCATCCACGCAGTTCTAGAACTGGCATTCTATCTGACCATGCTATGCGGCTGAAACAAATTTGTTCAACACTAGAACCGTTTGACAGACCGGGTAAAGAGCTGACGGAATTTCTAGTGGCTCGTGGTTACCACAGGAACAAGGTACCAGTATGAACACAGAGAGCAAGGGCGGTACCGAGAAAAATGGCTTTGACACAAAGTAAACGGGAAAACTGCAACTGGATTCCATTTGTGGTATCACATCACCTTACCCTGCCTAATATTGCAGGAATTCTGAGAAAGATGTAAAAAGGCATGTTCTGTGTTCTTGGGGTCTGCTGTTTCTTTTAAGTGACAAATTGTAAAAATTACTGGCTGTCACTTTGTTCGCCCTTCAGTTTATCCCCAGTTCAGAATTTATTTCATTTAGAAAAACCGATCTGCATCAAAAGGATGTTCCTGTTGAAATTTGGATTAGATGCAGACCCTTAGTACTCTGAGAATATGAAGTTCTGATTCCCCTCCCCACGGGAACATAATATACAAAGATTTTAGAATATTAGTCTATGGCCTTCTCCTATGAACACATCAAAATTCTTACAAAGGCAATAGTGGTGAGGCGAGATCTCGGAAACCAAGCCAGTCTGGTAAACCAGTCAACTGGACTCTTGATTTGACATGATTACCAATGAACATTATCAACAAACTATTGACACTTAATTTTTCCCAGTATTGACTTACTGTGCCGAATTGTGGGGGCTTATGAAAAATGTGGATTACAGAAGAAACAATTTAAAAAGATGTACATACATTTCTGTAAGATGTGTTTAGGTGTAAACAAACCTTCAACAAATGTAGCATCTAGGAATGAAATAGGAATACTATTTTTAAGACTACACATTTCTGCAAGCATTCTTAAATTCAGGATTCACTGTGAAAATCAACCTCCCGACAGTATTGCTAAACTTTGTTAAACCATTTCTAAAAATGTGGCCCAAGAAAATGAATCCAGTCAGATCAAAAAGGTTAATTCACTCTGTAAAAACTTAGATACAGACAAGATTTGGATAAGCATAAAAATTAAGTGACCCTTCTATCTTCGTATGTACTTGTTCAATTAACATATTTTTCCCATCTAAAAACGGGTTATGTTGTCATAGTAAAATGTGTGAGCTTAAAGCATCACATTCTACTTTTAATTAATTCTTGTTTTATATGGCAGGTGCTCTCCTTTACTATAAACCTTGTAGAAAGGGTCAGAGGAAGCTTCTCTAGAAACCCACTATCGTCCACTGGACCAAGCAGTGACAACCAAACCTCTGCCCCCAGAAATGTACCACCTTCCCTGATATCAAGCGGTGCAAACCCAATCTTTAAGATCACTGTGGTTTTGCTTGAGCCAGGAATTTTCGCAGTACCTCAGAGAAATGCGAGGAAAAGTCTTTTAACTGATGGCCACATCTTGCAGCTCTCCATGCCAACGGGAATAAAGGAAAGAGAAACAATGTTTTCTGATCAGTGCCTTCCCTCACTTAAGAGACTTTCATGCCTACGTTCTCTTCTGCTCTTTTCCCATTATTGTGATCTTTTCTGTGAGTTTATCTTGTACAAAGAGTGAAATTTCAAATAGTCAAAGTAACTGCAAAAGTTCGAAAACTACGGATTTTAATCGTTAAATTACTGAGTGATTGCACGGATATCAAGACAAATATGCAACCAATGCACAACAGATATGATCGTGTAAATTATCAAGGTAAAGTAAAACTGATTATTCTTTGACAAATGAATTCTTCTGTTTTACGTATAATTCTAGCACAGCCTAAGCATAACATTCCAAGAAGAAATCAAAACTTATGCTTATTTGAAAGTTTGAATACTTTCACGGATACGTGTATGTAATGTAGCAGTTTTGTTTTTTGGTGGCCCTTTTGTTTTTGTCCACACGTCAAGAGATGCTTGGTGCAAGAAAACTCCAAAGCAGTTAAGCGATCAGCAAGCTGTACCTTTGAAAATTCTTACGCTTAGATAACTACTCTAAGTAAGATCTTGAGAATTCTTAGGAATTCCTTATTCCTAGGAATTCCAAGCCTTATTGGGCAGCAGCAGCCCCAGGTGATCCTGGGGCTGATGCTTTGGGAGTACTTTAGCTGATGATTGGGAGTACCTTTAGCACTGGGAGTAAGGCAGTCTACGATTTCAGATTTAAAAAAGCACAACTAGATAGTGTCGCAATCACTACTGTCTAGTACAATTGCTATATGAAAACGTTGCAAGCTAGTATCTTTTTTGGGTAATCTACTACACACATGTAAAACTACATCACTAGGGTATATAAGCTTAAATTTAGACCCATGCTTCACTTGCTCAAAGATACTGCTATGGAGCACACTGCACAATTATAGCTACATTACGAAGCAGTTTTAACCGTTAGACCATGTCCAGCAAATCAGATGCCAATGCAGTTGAACTTGCACTTACTGAAGACAAGAGAATCCCCAAGTGCTCGGGCTACAAAGCCCCTTATGAGGCACATACATAGGGCTTACCAGGTCCTTACTGTTAGGGCAAAGACAATACAGTGAAAAAGCCCTCTGATCTTCCAGACGACCCAGTGGCCCTTGAGGATGCCGTTAAAGAAGACAAAGAAGAAGAAGATGAACAAGACGAAGCTTTCCTGTTGGCGAGGTTAAAAACCCTGAGGGTAGCCAAGCAGGCGATGGAGACGAAACAAAGGATCCCAAGTTTGAAATGAGCCATCACAGAAGCCAAAGAACACCTTTCGTTTCTAAAGGAGGCACCAGCAAGCCAGCCTCCATCAACATCTGCGAGTTTGCGAATATGTAATCCACTTGATGACATTCTTGTGGGCAATAAATCAAGCTCCCTGAACATCAAGAAATCATTTTTGCAATAAAAAAAGTCATAAATGTTTCTAACTTTGCTCTCCTTTGACAGAAACACCTGCATACTGTATTTGAATTTTCTCATCCCGGTAACCGCGATGACCTGTTCATATGGGGAAATTTCCAGCCTGATTATCAAGATCTTGGTTGGAAAAACTGAGATGTCCGTAACCAGGCCAGCCTGCCTTCTCATATGAACACAGAATTCTTACAAAGGCAATAGTGGTAAGGCAAGATCTTGAAAACTGAGCCAGTCCGGTCAACCCGTCAAGCGGACTCTTGATTTGTTATGATTACCACTTATTGTGCAGAATTGTGAGGGTTATAATGAATGTGATTACAGAAGGAACACACAATTTAAAAAATGCACATCCATTCTGTAAGATGTGATTTGTTATGTCGTTTGTCTGCCATGTAGGGAAACGTGGAGTCTGCAGATGTGACATCCACTGAGCTGCCAAAGGATGCCGCTTAACAATCTTCTTCTGGGCGACAAATCAAGCTCCTTCAATATCAAGAAGACACCATCAAGTGGCCACGGTGGCCACGGTGGACAAGCTCCTGATGGACCTCTGGCAGCACCTTGTACCGTACAAGAATACCTGATGTTCTTGAAGCCCATGCAAATGGCGAAGGGTGAATGTGTGTTACGCATTGTTGGCTATATTGATAAGCTCCTTCCAAACCCTTATGAGTGAACAATTTCTTAAGTAGGCTTAACTAAGCCTAACGTCATTCAGCTGGCTTGTCGGCTCGTCAGTCGATTCCAACTTGGAAGGTGTATTATTCAGGTGGCTCGGCGGCTCATCAGTCGATTTGAACCTTGAACCTTCCACGGTCTCGGTTGTAACTGCCTTGGCTATCACCACACCGTGTCTCTACGTTCTTTCCAATTCCTCCTCCGATCTGAACACCAAAATGTCGAAAACCTTTTCCCTTCGCACCGCAAAACAGCATTTTCAAAGACATTATTCTTTAAAACAAACCATTTCTTATCGAACTACAATCGGCGTGCAAAAAGAAACAGTTGCTCACTTTTGTGATATACTTAAAATCACTACTTGTTTTGAATAAGACTGTTTTAAAAACCCTCCATTCATCAGTTAAATTTCTTAACGTTTGATTGGTTAATTTTTCATTATGCACACAATCTAACGTGCATACTAATAATATCTCACATCAAAACAATCAGTCATTTCCTATTACCGCCACAAGTCAACATTTTAGTCTTCACAATCCTTTACGTCCGTTTACGTGCCACCCAAATATGCCTTTCATTACAGCAATAGTTCGATGTACTTTCCCATTGCGTTCACAGCTCAACATTACATTAAAGTGACCTACCTTTCCTAAAGGTCTTATGCTAATTTCAGACGAACTCCTATTAAGTGCCCAACCTCTATTAAGTCTTAGTAGATGAACTACTGTGTTACTAAAATACTTTTAATCACCAAATTAACGTCTCACCTTTAGATCGACATATTCATAAAAACTACACCGCCAAAGTTGTATAGAAACTTTCATTAACAAAAGTCTGCCCATTCATCAAGTAAAATATCTCACCTTCAGATTGGCTAATTCTTAAAAAACTTCACCTTCGGCATGCCACCAATTAATTTGCATACTAAAAGAAGCATGTTCTTTTGTTTACCAACAACAAACTTTTTAATGGTTACTACCTCTTCTCATTTGTGCTCTGAACGTTAACGGGTTAAAATGTCAAACCCCATCGTACGTCTATTACAACAAAACGAAGCCACCTGGGCTTCATTTCATCATCAAGTTTCAGCGTTGACTTTCAATTACGCACAATTATTCCCGGACCCCATTTTCAAATTCCTCAAAGCAAAAGCCAAATCTATCGGCAGTTCAATTGGTTACCTGTTTTCTTCGTTGATGACAGCCACCACTTTCCTCCTTGCCAACAGTGAGGCACACTTCCTCAGTGGATCCCATATCCAGCCACTTAACATTTACACCATGTCCGTTGGCCATCAAGGAACAGGGAAGTCACCAGCGATTGAGACTGTCCTGGCAGCGCTTCGTGAAGTTGAAAGCATCACGAAAGTCACCCTCGTTAGCGCAACCACCTCTTCTGGATTAGTGAAGACTACATCCAAGCAAGCAAAAGACTTTATTGCATCGCCTGAACTCTTTGATATACTTAACAAATTACTAAAGAACGATGAAGACAGCGCATCTGGAGATGTCCAGTTACTTTGTAAATTGTGGAGTGGGGAGTCAGTGTCATATCACTTTGCTACTGAAGCTACACACCAGATCGACTCGAATACCCTGTTCTTAATCCTTGGTGCAACCCAAATTCAAAATGCCACTTTACTCATTTACCGAATGGACAAAGGGCATGGTCTTCTGGATCGATTTCTTATTTCTGTTCAGATGGCCAGAAAGCCCACCCCATAAGAAGAAGACGACGCCATAGAGTGTGTCGCTGACCTGCCGCTACGAGAGTTTGAGCCAATCTTTACAGCCGTCGCCGCCGTGCACAAAGACATCATAAGAACCTACTCACTGAATAACGAAGCAGCGGAACCTCACTGACAGCGAAAAACGGATCATGTTAACGAGATCAACCAAGCGATTGAAAGGGGAGAGGTGCCGCCCAAATCAAAGGGAACTGACCTGGTTACGAGAGCTGCCGTTGCATTAAGTACTGTGAACTATGTAATTTCTGCCATGTTGAATGGGCAGCCTACGAGCAATCCACCAGAAACGATCACAGAACAGTCCTAAAGCCACAGTTTACGTACAACATCTGCATGCACAGAAAGAAATGTTCACAGAATTCATCAGGGCCATTGTCGAACCTGCAACAGAAAAACCAAGATTACAGCCCACGTCACTTGACATCAAGGCCGCAATTCTACGCTTCCCAGGCCGACTTGACACATATCAGGCTTTTAAGAAATTCAGCCCTCGGTGCCTCAGGAGCATTCAGAAACAAGGGTACGATGCATGCACGCAGGCTATCGCTGACTTCGGTGAAGTTGTTGAAATCCGTGTACTACGCTGCACCCAAAGATTGAGAGTATTTATCAAGAAAACACTGTGTGAAATTTTAAATTGGCCGATGGATCCACCCTGCACACAGGAAGAATATCAACAAAGAATTACGGAGCCATTGAACCGACTCATCACAGGCAATGTGCAAGAGGCCCTTCTCAGGGCGGGCCACATCACACGCGAGGACATCGCTTGAACATTGACCCAAACTTGCGAAAACTTTGAGAGAATATCACTATTCATGAAGGACTATTTTATGTCGTACGAACTTTAAAAACTCTACAAATGGATTTACATGAATTGTGAAAGCTTTATTATTGAATCATCGATTTAATGTGAACTCAAACATCATAAGTGATCATTCGAGCCGCCGAGCCACTAAATTATATACCTTACTTGTCCTTTAAACACTTAACGTGACTGCCGAGCCGCCGAGCCACTAAATTATATACCTTACTCGTTCTTTAAACCCTCAACACGACTGCCGAGCCACTGAGCCGCCGAGCCACTAAATTATATACCTTACTCGTTCTATAAACACTCAACGCGACTACCGGACCCCCGAGCCACTGAATTATATACCTTACTCGTTCTATAAACACTCAACGCGACTACCGGACTGCCGAGCCACTGAATTATATACCTTACTCGTTCTTTAAACACTCAACGCTACTGCCGAGCCGCCGAGCCATTAAATTATATACCTTTCTCGTTCTATAAACACTCAACGCGACTACCAGGCCGACGAGCCACTGAATTATATACCTTGCTCATTCTTTAAACACTTAACGCAACTGCCGAGCCGACGAGCCGCCAAGCAACTAAATTATATACCTTACTCGTTCTATAAACACTGAACGCGACTGCCGAGCCACTAAATTATATACCTTACTTGTTCTTTAAACACTCAACGTGACTACCGGGCCGACGAGCCGCCGAGCCACTGAATTATATACCTTACTCGTTCTTTAAACACTCAACGTGACTGCCGAGCCGCCGAGCCACTAAATTATATACCTTACTCGTTCTATAAACACTCAACGCGACTACCAGGCTGACGAGCAACTGAATTATATACCTTACTTGTTCTTTAAACACTGAACACAGTGAGCACGGCTGAGCCGACGAGCCGCTAAATTATATACCTTATTCGTTCTTTAAACACTTAACCCATTGACACCTGAAGCGCTCGAAACCGCCCGTGCGTGACAACCCCTGAATTCCCTGAAGCGCCCGAAGCCGCCCCGGTAAAACCATGTGTTTGAAAAAGCCTCTACCCTCCCCTCCTTAAGGATTTTGGTTCCCCTATTGTTCTATTGTTAAAGGGGACAAATAAACCAATCAGAATATGTCGCGACTGCCGAGCCGACGAGCCGCCAAGCAACTAAATTATATACCTTACTCGTTCTATAAACACTGAACACAGTGAGCACGGCTGAGCCGACGAGCCGCTAAATTATATACCTTATTCGTTCTTTAAACACTTAACCCATTGACACCTGAAGCGCTCGAAACCGCCCGTGCGTGACAACCCCTGAATTCCCTGAAGCGCCCGAAGCCGCCCCGGTAAAACCATGTGTTTGAAAAAGCCTCTACCCTCCCCTCCTTAAGGATTTTGGTTCCCCTATTGTTCTATTGTTAAAGGGGACAAATAAACCAATCAGAATATGTCTTTTGCGCATATTTTTGGAGCTCTTTCGGGGTACTAGAAAGACTTTTTTTCGTCCCTCAATTTGCGATGAAGAAATATGGCGCAGCATGTTGTTTACGCACGGAAAGGTAGTGCAATTTACGGTTCTTTTTCGCTCTATACGGGGAAAAAAAACCTCTCTGAGTCTCAAAATGAAAGGCAAAAATTTTGCTTTAGATCAGTGAATGTTTAGGATGCTTTGAAGTGGATAGTTTTCTAGTACAAAGCGATGAAAAGTTTAGCCGATTCGACAAGACTTGAAGACCGCGTGGAGTCAAACTTTGCGAGCAGAAATCAAGACTTGTGAATCTTTCCTTTGAACAATTAGACCAGGTAATGGACCTCTTTCAGTGTAAATTTTATTTCCTATGATGTGCTGTTTAACTCACTGGTTCAGCAAACTATTAAATTTAACCATCAGATCAGAAATGACTGTGCTTCTTGCGCTGTATTTTTTGTGTACGAAGCGAAAGCAGACGCGCTTATTTCTGTTGTGCCATCTGTGTTTTAAAGCATGCTTTCCCTCTTCGATTCGTGACTTTTTTCTTCATTTTGCATAAAATTTTCTTTTCTGAAGATTCTTTTTATTTCTACAAGCATATTTGTTCAATTCTCACAACGAAAATTATAGATCTAAACATGCCAACAGTTATTTGCATAAGCTTCCATTTTGACCCTGAAACCTGATCCTTTTGTGGCAGTGATTGTCTCAAATTTTTCTTCGTTTCATGTTAAAATTTCGCTGCTATAGAAATAAATGAAAAATGGCTTTCTTTGTAATGTCAAATGAATGGAATCTGTTTAAAAATTTTATGGAATTATGCTGTGATTCCCGGTGGGAGTATTTTGAACGGTAAAGGAACAGCATAGGAATACGTGTCTCTGAGCACGTGTTTGCTTTTTGTACCAAGCACATGCATTTCTGAGCGTTTTGCAGATTTTCTACTAAGTTAAACTTTGCTATTTTCCCTTTGGTGTTGAAAAAGTGGTTGGACTTAAAGTTGTGATGAATAATAATTGTGCAATATATCGGGAATGGACACGGCTTTTCTCCT
The DNA here is from genome assembly GCA_964030785.1 of Siderastrea siderea. Taxonomy (NCBI): domain Eukaryota; kingdom Metazoa; phylum Cnidaria; class Anthozoa; order Scleractinia; family Rhizangiidae; genus Siderastrea; species Siderastrea siderea. The sequence continues at coordinate 30,457,967 of OZ034969.1, forward strand.
GAGAATGACAACTGCAAAGTTTACTGTCTTTGCGATTTTGACTGCAAATGGCGCGCGGTTGAAAAAATTCCTTAAATCTTGTTTTGGAGGTAAATTTGACAATATATTTTCGATCCTGACAAATCCTTGTAATTAAAAAATAACTCACTAACTATCCATGGGGAAATAAAACGTAACAACAAAAGCTGAGAATTTGTCTTTATCTACTGCGCATTGTGTTAATTTTTTCAAGTCGTTTATTTCGACCGAATGCTGAAAAATGTTCAGGAAATTGGGGGTGGTCGCGCGTAAATTTCCTCAGGAGTCAATGGGTTAATGCAACTGCCGAGCCGACAAGCCACTAAATTATATACCTTTCTCGTTCTATAAACACTCAATGTGACTGCCAAGCCAACAAGCCACCGAGCCACTAAATTATATACCTTACTCGTTCTTTAAACACTTAACGTGACTGCCGAGCCGCTGAGCCGCCAAAAGTAATAGACCCGAAAAATTGGCCCTGTATTCTGTAGTCACTCCCTTCTTGTTTCTTACAGCCCCAAAAAGCCTAAGTTGGACTCTGTCTCGCTATCACAATGGGTTATGAGTAACACCCAGATATTTCATACCTTCATTCAGTTAGGTAACCTACCAT
>OZ034969.1:30458800-30544800 GCA_964030785.1 Siderastrea siderea
CCTCTGCAGATGCGCAGCATCTTTAGCATATACTGTTAAAGTAATGGAGCTTAGCAGTAGGTTTATCTAGGTCTCAGTGCTCAGGTATGATGATGAATTTGTCAACTACAGGCTATTTATAGCTACCTGTGGAGTTATGATTCGCCAAAATCTCCACACCATCATTCTTGAGCCTCCTTCAGCCCCCACCCCTAGTAAACCCACCTCCTCTAAACCTGATTCTTTATCTAGAACACTTGCAAATTTCACAACCTAGGGGAGAATTATCCGCAGGAATTTTAATCGGGTCAAGGGTTGAAAGCTTTTTGATTGTAACTTTGCTCACGTGTGTAGCTTGTAAGGTAAATGGGAAGGCATGCGTACAACCACACCCTCTCTATAGCCAACAAGGCGGCCAAGAAGCACTGTCTCTCCCCCAGACCCTCCCACAGGGCCAGTGACTACCCATTTTCTCATGCCCTAATGCAAAACTCTGGCTGGTAGAATTACGTGAGCACAACAACCGCCTCTTCCTCTCAGATGGCATTTTACATGGTTTCCAATTGTCTCCCTTTCCACCTGCGCAAGCAACCAACTATAAATCGGCTACTTATGTATCAGCAAAAGCAGCAGTTGAGCAGGTTATTGCTGGCGAATTCGCAGAAGGAAATTATATTAGCAAATTCAAACCTATCATAATTAGCACATTGGGAGCACCCTTATCCATGATTGTTCCCGTCCCCATGGGAGGGCCGTTAATGATTACACAACCACACGCTCATTCAAATTCCAAGCTTTAGTTGATGCTATACAACTTCTGCAACCTAATTCTTTTATGGCTGAGATAGATCTGCGATGCAATTTTCCCTTTCGTAAATGGTTGATTCCACATGTCACAACAGTCAATGCCATTTAGAATGGTCGATGCCATAGAGCACAACAGTCAATACCATCCATCTAGAACCATCGTTGACACTGCATAAAATTTTCCTAACCGTGTTTACTTGTTTTTTGATGCCATTTAGAACGGTTGATGCCATAAAGCACAACAGTCAATGCCATCTATAACCATCACTGACATTACTGCTCTCTATGAATTGTGCAAATCACGTGATTACCCACAAGGCCATTGAATAGAAAATCGCTGAAAATGGTGGACGAGAAGAGACACGAAGAGATTGAAGAAGGCATTGAAGAAGAAGAGTGCGGTTCTGATCACAAAAAGCTGAAGTCAATTATGAAGCCCCCTGGTTGGAATTTCTTTTATCAGTCGGTCGCAGTAAGTATTTGTTATTGAAATTATTTCGCATGAATTAAACATGAGTCCCACGTCAGTGCGTCCATATTTTTATGACAAGACTAAGCTTATGTTCTCGACATACAAAGCAGACAATTCTAGCATTACTTTCTCATACGTTAGTCTTATTTTACAATAAGAGGTGAGAGAGGAACTGGGATCTGAAGTTTATATTGGGCAAGTGTCAAAAATGGCGTCCGAAATGTGGAGAAATCTGCCAAGTGACAGAAGCATGGTAACTTCAAGAAAAGTTTGTTGCATTTGTTGCATTTATAATGTTAGTCGGGACAAAGGAAGGGAAATTTTTTGGGGGGTGGGGACCAGGTTAAATGTCAGAGGTGGAAGAGCAGCTGCTATTTAAATCTGCCCCAGTTCCTCAACCTTGGCCCAGAAAATTTGCACACCAATTCTGACTACTTTTTTAAATTCATACATGGTACAAGTAACAAAAGACGCCAACCAAATGACTGGCTGCTGGGCTGATTTACACTGACAGAAAACCTTAAGGGGGCTTTGTTACCACATAAATGCCTTTCTGGCCCCGTTGACTGCTTTTAAATTGACAAAGGCCTGTTAGTGCGTAATTTTATGGGAAAAATTGGTTAACCTGCAACTAATTGCAACAGAAGTTACCTCAACGGTTTTAGACTAGGATAATTATCCTTAATGACATATTAAAAGTCCCAAAAACTCCCAACAGGGAAAGTTGCTATAGAACAGGATTTATTGAGAGGCTCGGAGTCCAGTTTTACTGCATCATGGGAAGGAGGCTGACTGAAGCTTTCATTAGAACGCACATGTAAATGTCTTTAATTTCATAAAATAAAATAAAATTTTTAAGCATGTAACTACTTAAATGTTGACAGTTTATATGGTATTTGATATTATGTTAAAATGGAATATTATGTATTTGGGGGAGATAACAGCTGACTAATGCTCATGGTTCCAGACTGCATAAAATTTTCCTAACCGCATTTAGCTGTTTTTTTTTTCTTGGGCGTGTGTTTCTATGTCGAGTGTTTTCTTTCCTTTTTTCTTGAAACTTGCTTGTTAAATTGGTTTTAAAAATCCTGATGTCCATCGTGACTTTCAGGCTTCCATGTAGTTACGAGGAGTGATCACCTGTGGATAGGATTGTCAACGAATCATGTGGTATAAACAATGACGATCACAAAAAGACCACTTGTTTGGTGATTTTTTTGTTGACACACCTATGTCAACAGCAAGATATTTGTTTTTGTTGCTCCTGAACTTCTCAGCATTATACCAGCCACACAACATCAAAAGTAGTATTATTTATTTGTATTAGTATTATTTGCATCATTTTGTTTGTTGTGGTTTAGTTTTGAGCATGAGGACTAGCGAAGGACAAATCGCTTACTGTTGTTCTGGATGTCTGATTTGTTCGAATTTTCTTACTTTTCCCCTTGTTGCAGCAAAATCTGTCTGTACATTTTCGTTTATATTAGGTATTTCCGTTCGTTTCGTATGTTATTATTCTCTTATTTGCACGTTTATTTTTAATTTCACATGAGGTGGAACCATTTCACTGCTCATTTCACCATAAAGAAAACTTCAGCAGCTTCACTGTGCACCCATGCGCTATCGGAATAGAACCTGCAGACATACCACGCTCTCTAGAATGACCACTCTCAAGTCCTGACCTCAACCAGCTGCAATTGCAAAGAGGAAAAATGCCTGTTGCCATGGCATGAAAAAGGAAATCGCCAAAAGAACACTCCAAGTCACTATCGAAAGTCTGAAGGCAAGCAACACAAAGTATAGTTGCCAAAAAAGTACCAAAATGCTGCCATCCCAGCTTTAAAGAGCTCAACAGAGAGCTACTGGTGGTGGATGAAGAGAACGAAATTGGCACTTGATCTTTTGGTACCTGCTATCCTGGGGTCTACTGGGAGGAGTTCAATGACTTAGTAAAAGTTATCAAGCCAAATAATTCCTCTTTCTCAGATTCGCAGAGAGGGAATGGGCCAAGCGAGAAGTCATTCATGAGGCCACCGTGAATTGCGTATAGGTGGTCACCACGGGAATCTCTCATCTATTTGGTGTATGCTCTGGAAAGTCGCCTTTTTGTTTTGTGCTACAGTTATATACTGTCAAAGGCCATATCACCAACTTCTCCAAAGCCGTTAGATCTGGCGTCATTGCTACAGAGGCCAATTGTGTAAATGCACTTCGAAGAACCTGACATGCTTTGATGTTCCTACACAATCGTGGGTACCTTCACAACTACTTGAAGAGTAACAATGGTAATAGCTGGTTCAACACAGAAACCCATTATCGCCGACTTTAGTAAAAGCCAGGAAATAGCTAAAGCTACACTGCCAAAACCAAAAGTCAACTTTGGGAGGGCAAGGAAGCAGTACCCTCACGTCGCTCCAGAACTGCATCACGGAAAAGGGTGTTGATTGCCAGCAATATTTTCTTGTTCGGTACGCTTATTCTAAAAGTTTCGGATGATGCAGGATTGCAGGCGTGTGTATATCTACGCCTTCAATTTTTCATAGATAATTGGTTAAATTTGATGTTATGTTATTTTAACCGAACAAATACCGGTAGTTTGCGCCATTGTTTTCTGATGTTCATCCTCCGAAAAATAACTGAATTGTTTGTTGTTGTCGTTTTGTTTTTGGCTTATGTACTATTTGAATGTACAATAACGCAAAACTTGCGGCATCTATGATGTCCCTAAGATAAGTAATTTGCTAGACAAACAATTTGCAGCATATCTCGTATGCTCACTGTTTTTTTGTTCCAAATTGTAGATAGCGCTATGAAATAACACTGCATTTCCCTGTGGTGGCAGGCAAATAAAAAACAATTCTATACATTTGTGATCCCTGGTTCTCACATGGTTCTAGCTCTTAGCGTGAACATTGCTGTTCCTTTCAAACAGTGGAATTGACAGTTAAAGTAATTATAATCGACCACAAACATTCCACAAATGCGGTGTAGAATGCCGCTTTCACACTTAAATAAGGCCTGTAGCTTCTCATGCTCAAGTGAAGCTACTTTTAGAGAAAGCTTGTTTATTAAACCCTACATTATTCAATAAGAAACTCGGACAAGGAAAGCATAACAGATTACAAAAATTAATCTTGATAGTCCTCTTTTTCTAAAAATAAGAACAGCACGTTGTGGTGTCATTTGTTTTGCAATATCCAATACATACTTTGGAATATAACCCGCATTTTTAGAATGCCCTTTTTTCCCTCAATGCACGTTATATTAAGAGATGAGATGAGATACTGACATTCTTGGGTTTTTATGCCGTGTTTGATTTTTTTTCTTCCGTGACCCATCGAGGTGTACATAGATTAGCAAATATTTCTTCAATATTGCATGCTCAATTCATTTGTAGTCACGACACAGACTGCCCTGTGCTTCTTCGGCCAGGCCCAGCAAGGGTTGTGGGCCGTGCCTGGGCTTCTTCCTTCTTCTGAGCTTCTTCCTGGAGACTCTTTGCCATTATTCTTTAAATACTGACTGACGTTTTAGCTTTTTTAATTACGGATTGCATGCGTGTTAGCGCCCACAGTGGCATTACACTGGGGTCGAACAATGACGAGAAACAAGCTCAGAAGACGAATATTTTTTTTATTATGAGAAGGAATTATACACGCACGAGAGGAAGCACAGCGTGTATTAATATTCATTGCACGTGAATAACCAAGAAATAGACCAGAAAAAACGAAATAAAACTGATGCTCTTTGAAAGGTAATAACGACTGAAACTTGACCAAGATCCAGCCTTCTTATCTAATTACAGAAATGTTTATTCAGCCTAAAACTTGCTGGAACATCAAAAAGAATTATTCTAACGTCAATCAATTTAAGAGAAAAATCTGTAAGGGCAGTTTAGAAATATTTCTATTTATGCAAATTACGGACTTTTTGGCTGATTTGTGCTCTATTTTAGCAGTTTTTAAATATAAATATCTTAAAATCGCAGCCACCTAGGAAGCTCAGTGTACATTAAGAATGTTTTGATATCATAAAAGGTCCTTCAACTGACAAGAGCAAGTGTTAAGTTTTATCTTTCTTGAAATACTGGAGAAAATTGCAGGAATGACCAAAATCGATGCATAAAAAATGAATCATGATTTACGTGAAAACGCTCTTACAGATTTTTCGCATACAAGTTCTGTAGGTTGAGTAGTTCAAATTGTTCGAGTTTCGTCATAAAGTGTCTGACTAGTTTTCGAGATATTCGACATTATTTAAAATGAGGGGTTGTCCATTACCGTTGCTATGGTGACAGCTGTTGCTAGGAAACCAGTGAGAAAATAAACTTTGATCATTTGTTGAAAAGGTGGTGTAGTATCAAGGAAATCAAAGTTTATCTTCTATGCGAAATTTTGACTTCAAAAGATACACTCCAAGGCCAAAAAAAACTGTTGCGAGCCTCCTTAAGTTATTTTAATCATTTAAACCCCCGCTCATATTTGACCCTCCCACCCCCTGTGGTGCTGAAAGAGTACACAACACACTGGCGACGAGGGTAAACTTGAAGAAACCTCGAGTAAAGATACACTGGAAGAAGTGTCACCTAGATAGTTAGGGATAGATACTTTATTAAAAAATACATCGCAGCTGTATGAGGCTGAATTGTGTATTCATTTTGCAATGAAAAACATATTAAAATCTAGAACAATGGTGCGGCCAATCTCTATTCTGAATGCCTTCAAATATACGCCACTGCCACTGAGCTGACAAAGAAAGATGGCTTCATCCAATGGGAAACTCTGCCCCACTGCCTTGGCCTGGCAGTTCAGAGAATATTTACTACATTATTATTATTTCCATAACAGTTCAAAGAAAAAACTCAAGAGGTAAATATGAGCGTAAAATCCATACAAATTAAAATTCATCCCACCAACATCTGTACAGGTTCTAAATGACAAGGCATGTGCAGTGTTTTTGTCTCACATTTACAAACTTGTGTTTGAAGACTTGGTGGTAAATTAAAAAAGGGCTATGGCTTATATAAATTTTAGTAAATTTTAATTTCTTTTAATAAAAATAGTACTTTCTTTGTATCTTGCACTCAGGGTTGCAGCTAGATGGGGTTTAACAGCAGGCAGTAAATTGAGCTTCTTTCTAATTGGTATGTGATTCATTTCTATTCAAAATCAGGTGGTTGTTTTGATGTGGCATTTACGAGCGGTGACAAAGGAGATAAAATTTGTCTTGTGGTTTCGCCTTAGAAAAGGTTCAGATGTGCGTCCAGTGATGTTAAGTGTAGGGATTCCATTACCCAAGAATCTGTACCAACCAGTTCTGCAGATTATAACGATTGCAGTCAGCCTTTCAGCAAGCGGAAAACTAGGTCAACAAGGAAAATATTTGATTGGTGCATTTGTATCTTCTGTGAGCAAGCGAAGTGCCGAGGTGGATGCAAGCTTTTCAATGTTTCCTCAAAAAAAGGGGTGAAAAATTGCTTTGAATAATTAGGAGAGTGGACCTGATTGCAGCAGGTGGAAGATACTACAGTGGCTGTCGATCTCGGTAGGTAAACTTTAGAAGTTCAAGTCAATCTGCAAGAAATCGAGAAAACATTTACACACAGATGTTTGACAATCTACTGTGAGAGATTGAGACCGAATTTGACAGCAGGCAAGTTTTAGATATGACGTCTCTACTTAATTTCTCTACCATGGACTGCATTAACTATGTATAACTTTAGTAGAAATGTTCATTTAGCTAGAGGAAAGAAGCGGAAAAAGCCACTTGTGCTTTCTGAGGGGTTGGATCAAGTGAAGCGATTGGTCGTGAACAATGGGGATGAAAATGAGCCATCTACTAGTTTGCCTTTATCAACCTCTGATAAAAGCCAGAGAGCACCAGCAACATAACTTCTCAAAGGGTCCCTTGATGGGTCAGTGAATAACGCATTGTAAATATCGTCCAAGACAAAGTAAACCACTGTAGTCCTTGACAGTGATTGAAGATCATGAGCTAGATATTAATAATGCCACTGTGTCAGGTAAACGGAAACACCTAAATTCACAGCAATGGCTTGTTTTTCCTTTGAATGTATTTAATACAAGAAGCTTTAAATAATTTCAACAGGTAAAAGGTTATTTATATGTGCTCCAACAGCTAGGTCAGGGTGTAAACTTTTTAATCACGTGTGAAGCATGCACTGTTATTGTACTATTCAAACCTCATTGAATATTCATGACCCCTCGCGATGACGTGATTGGCATTATGTAAGCAACTTAATTATATGCATGGGTGTCAGTTAAGCCAACAAGTCACAGAGTCAACAACTCGCTGCGCTATGACAGACTAGTCGTGTCCTATTCCGGTCAACAATGAAGAGGTTGTGGAAATAGTTCAGGCATTACAACCAAACGCGGATAACGCGACGAATAATCCTGTCTCTAAGGCAGCTTTAGCTACTTCAGGCCCGGCGAACTCTTGACAGGACTCGGTGGCTTCACGACAACATTCTGTTGATTCACAAGCCCCGGTAAACTCTGAGAAAACGGGTGAAACTAACAAGGCAGAAGGAACTTTGGAGGTGAGAATTATAGCTTAATCCTATTAGTTGCTGTTGATTCGTCGGGTTATAACAAGCCTGTTGGAGGCGTAAATCTATCAGATTGTTGGTCATTTTCTTCACAAGCACATGGCTGGTAAGTTATGCAAGGATGCTCATTGGGGGATGATGGTCTAGCATTATGTCTTAGCTCTTTTTGGAACTACTTTGGCCGGTTACACCCCTATTTTCATTTTCCGGATGCAGCTGGTCTTATTAAATTTTAGTTGTGCTTTGCTCATACACTCATATATTGCATACCTTTATATTTGTGGACTGCTTAGCTGTTGTAAGAGAACAGAGAGAGGATCTGGATTTATAACCAATGGAAGGGGTTAAGCCCTTAGGTATAGGGTTTAGCGTGTGGCTTTGTGCCCATCCGTGAAAACCAAAATAAGGCTCTTCAATTCAAACTTTAAGGCAATCCTGTTGTATGGTTCAGAGTGCTGGAAAATCTCCACAAACTGAGAGTGTTTGTACACAAATGCCACAGGATCATCCTACGGATCAGATGGCCCATGAACATCAGCAACAAAAGTGTAAGGGAGATATACAACCAAGAAGACATCACGGTTGAACTGGCCAACAGAAGATGGGGCTGGATCGGTCACATCCTGAGAAAGCCCCAAAACGACATCACCAAGGAAGCCTTATTTTGGACCCCAGATGGCAGACGCAGATGAGGCAGGCCACGGTTGACATGGAGAAGATCGGTGGAAGCAGAGCTAAAGGGAAGACTGGGCCACAGTTGGAGTGAGGCATCGAGAATTGCACAAGACAGGGAACGTTGGAGGGATTTAGTGGGGGCTTATGCACCACATGGCGTAAAGAGACCTAAGTAAGTAAGTTTGTGCCCACCGAAGAGGTGTGACTGTGTGCCCACTCAAGGGGTGTTGCTGTGCCCACTAAGGGGTGTGGCTGTTCGCCCACACAGGTGGTGTGGCTGCATACTACTGAAGAGGTGTGGCTGTGCCCACAAAAGAGGTGGAGCTGTGTGCCCACCCAGGGGGTTTGGCTGTGTGCCCACTTAAGAGGTGTGGCTGTGCCCTCCAGATGTGTGGCCGTCTGCCACTAAGGGATGAGGCTAACTGCCCACTAGGGTTGTGGCTGTGTGCCCACCCAAGAGGGGTGGCTGTGTGTAAACCTAGAGGTGTGGTTGGGTGCCCACACAGATGTGTGGCCATGTGCTCAAAAAAGCAGCGGTTGGGTTTCCTCAGAGCTCTGGCTGTGGGCCCATAAAGAGATGTGGCTGTGTGTCCACAAAGGAGAGGTGGCTTTATGTTTTATGGGCGTGGCAGTTTGATAGAGACCTGGAACTCGAAGCCTCTAGAGTAAAACCAGTATATATAGGGAATCTGGGGTCCTGTTTATAGAATAAATGTTGGCTGATATTAATTTATGTAAATTTAGATGAGTTGATTTCAGCCTGAAGTGATGGTGTGCAATTCTCGTACACCCGTACGCTTCGCTGGCAGCCTTGGAGCACCTAGTAACTGTGGCGAAAGATAAGAAAGACCCTGAGTCGGAGAAATACTCAATTGTCCTCCACCAATGTTGCCCTTAGTTGGAAGGAAGGCATTACAGCATGTTCTTGTAAAATTAGTAGCGTCGAAACAAGAAGCAGAGATTGCAAAAGTCATTGAGAAGGCTGTGAATAACGGTGTACTGAATTCTAAACGGGTTGTCTGTTGTAAAGCGTGACGTGCTTGGTATATTTTCCATAACTCTTGATTGGTGGGATGACCCTGCAAATACCATCTTTCTTTCTTTCTTTAATATCACACACGGTGTTTTCAACATTGCTGACCCTAGCAGAATGCAGGACGCGTCACAACGAACTCAGTAAATATGGCTTCGCTCGCCACGAGTTTCCCAGTAGCTCAGTGGTTAAAGTGCCTGGCTGGTGTATGGGAGGGAGGTCATGGGTTCAATTCGCGTCAGGGACTCAGATTTTTCTTTATCCCAAGCTCGTGACAAACTGAATATTCCATCTTCCTCATTTCTTTCCGAGCTTAAAATTTACCATCTTTCTTTCTTTATTATCACACAAGGCATTCCCTTGTTGCCACGGATCCTGCAAAAAATTAACAGATTTTATTTCAAGAACCTTAGAAGAGCGCCTACAGACAGGAGCAGTTCGATTATGCGGATAAGGCACTGAGGTAGCCCCACCAAGGCTAGTGCTGCCATTAACCGTAGAACCTTTGAAACCAAGGTTGTGCGTTGACGCAAGATTCCTTAACGTATCAATGGGGTCTCACCCTTCTCATTAGATAAGCTAAGAGATGTGCCACGCTATGTTTATCACTACTCACTAATGTCTAAAATAGATGACACGTCGGGCTACGACCATATTTTCCTGATGGAAGAATCTATGCAGCATTTTGGAATCAGATGGGGGGACAGGTGGCCAGCTTCCGCAACTCTCCCACTCGCCTTTTGTCTACCAGACGATAGGTTTGGCAGCAACAAATTACTTCAGAAGTGTGGGGATTAATTGCTCCCTCTATATAGACAATCATCTAAATGGTGAAATTTTCACTATTGAGGGTTATTAGTCTAAGCCTGTAGAAGAGAGGGACGCTGTTTTCAGCAAACAATCTGCTGAAGCCGCCCTATATATTGTGTGTAGGCTTCTGATCCACCTGGGATATTTTTTAGGTCTTAAGAAGTGTGTTGATGACTGTGAACTGCATTACGTTTTTTGGAACTCGTCCTTACAGGCATTTCAGATCCCCGCAAGTAAAAAGGCAAGTTCCACTGTGTCAAGAGAGGAGATCTTAAGTGGGGCTCCTACTGTCCCACTTAAAACGTTGCAAAGGTTCATGGGGAAAGCTATTTCATTTACCCTGACATTCCCAGGCACGAAGTTTTCCATACGTGAGATGGCAGCAGCGATTGGTTCAGCATCATCAGTTGGGGCGGTGGGAATGACCAGCACTTAGCGAGGAGATCGCCTCTTGGAGATTCCTGGACAGTTGGACTGGTCATGTCCCAAGGCGGATGGAAAAACAGGTGGCTGTCACAATCTCAACTGACACGTCACAGTTGAGATGACAACCTACAGTGTTGGGAGACTTCTGGGAAGATCATGTGGCCTCGGAAGGTGTTAATGTGCAGGAGATCTGAGTGGTTGCTAAGGTGTTAGAAGCTTTGGCTAACGATATACATTATTGTTGAGTTAATTTCCAGGTGGACAATCAAGTGGTCAGACACACTTGGATGGGCCGAGGAGGTCGTGGAAAAAATATATATCCAGTAGCCAAGAGGATCTTCCATTTGACACAAGAATGGAACCTCCAATCAACTATGATCTACGTTCCTTTCCTTGCGGTTCCGCGCTCGTGTATCGTGCCCGCTGTTTACCCGCCTCGCTCCCACTCTCACGCCTGCCATGCAGGCTGGCTCTTTCTACATTTGTTTCCAAACGGTGGGATAACTTGTCTACGCGTTTCTTTGATAACAATTTGGAGACGAGCCCTGCCAAGAAGTCTACGGGGGAGGCAAAGTGCTATCTTTAAACATGATCTTACATGGGCACAATTTTCCAGATGGTGAATGTCACTCGTGATCTAGATCAACCATATTGGTTGATCTAGATCACGAGTTTCGTGAGATCATGAGTTTCGTTGAGAACAAAAGAAGAACAGAAAACTCTACACATCCAGTGACCAGCTGTTCACAGATGTGCAAGGAAAGAGATGCGAAAAGAATCCCAATTGGTAACTGTCTTGTTGTTGCTTTCTTCAAAATGGTTGCTTAGGAATGGACATCGTCTTTGAACGAAATCAATAACAGTGAAGGACTTTTAGTCGCCAGGGCAATGGTAGGCTTTTCCCAAATGAATGAAGACACAAAAACTGTCAGCTAACAAATGTTGAAACAGCAAACCGCATTTCTCACATTATTATTATTATGATTATGATTATGATTATTATTATTAATAATAATTCTTTTCTGAGTTTCCTCTCTCCACACATCATTCTATTTTCAATTACTATTGTTATTATTGCTTGTAAATTACTTAGTTCTTGAGACTGATTCTTCTGTACTCTGCTTTTCTTATGAAGGTTGTCAGAACTTTGTGTTGATAGATGGTATTTGGAACCTGCGTCATCCACATTGCCTGTACCCCATCAAGGCTGTAGTTTCTGGGCTTCCCACCATCAACTACCCCAGTGTCTGTACCATTATTATTCATATCGATCTTATGCCATACGAAAAAGAATAAAATACTAACTGGTTTGAAGATTACGTTTCAAACATTGGTGTGAGCAAGAGTTAAGCCAAATCATACACTTTAATTACTCAATAGACCCTTTCATGGTTTTTTCAACTTTTGACATGGATTCGGATCAGCTAAGAAAATCCTTGGAAACTTGTGGAAAGGGCGCCTTGAAATTAGCAAACTTGCTAAGTTTGAGAGTGTTATGCTGAAAACTAACAACGAAATGGCTCTGCAAAGTCGAGAAATTTGGTGGACGTTTGTATGGTGGGGAGCAAGTTTGTGCCATTTGTTAGGACCTTGATCGGATGTCTTTATTTCATGCTCCTTTTTTTTTTTTGCACAAGTCCTGAATTCACACCATGAGGCATCTACTTTGCATTTACTTTAAAAGTGAAAAGAGCTTCTTAATCGATCTTTGTTTTGACTTGAAAGCGCCCCCATTACCCATCCCTGAATATGGCTACATGATATGCTGAAGTTCTTTTTTTATTTTTAGTTGGCCGTGAATTGCTACAAGTTTAAGTCGAGGCAGGTGAGCTTGGCGGTAACAAAAGGAAAACCCAAAGAAAGAACAAGGAAACATGCTCTCTCTGCCACAAAATAGAAGGAGGGGCTGATTGGCAACAATGCACCCAGCCACAATGTGGCCAGTGGGTGCAATGCAGATGCGAAGCAGCCAGGGACAAGACATACCTATGTCCAAAATGCTGAAATTTGTAGAAGATTTGCAGCAATAGAAAACAACTGTTATTGATATTTTGAGTTAATTTCCAGGTGGACAATCAAGTGGTCAGACACACTTGGATGGGCCGAGGAGGTCGTGGAAAAAATATATATCCAGTAGCCAAGAGGATCTTCCATTTGACACAGGAATGGAACCTCCAATCAACTATGATCTACGTTCCTTTCCTTGCGGTTCCGTGCTCGTGTATCGTGCCCGCTGTTTACCCGCCTCGCTCCCACTCTCACGCCTGCCATGCAGGCTGGCTCTTTCTACATTTGTTTCCAAACGGTGGGATAACTTGTCTACGCGTTTCCTTGATAACAATTTGGAGACGAGCCCTGCCAAGAAGTCTACGGGGGAGGCTATCTTTAAACATGATCTTACATGGGCACAATTTTCCAGATGGTGAATGTCACTCGTGATCTAGATCAACAGCAAAGTATTCAGGCTTTTGTTATTGAATTACATTGTTACCAACCATATTGGCATTCCTTCCTTAACCAAACCCATGCTCCCTACCCACCCAACAAAAAGGATATCATGAGCAACCCCTCGCCCTTTCAGAGCACTTGAGTGTTGTCGCCTCAAGTAAAACGCTATTCTCAGATCCCCTCCCCCTGAAAGTTGTAAGGAATGTTTATTGCACATTAATTTGTGCAACATGTGTCTCAGTGACAGAAAGTGACCGAAAAATCACCTAGTGTATTAGCACTTGAAGTAAGGGAAAATTCACACGTTAACTTTTGGTCAAGCCATAGTCAGCCCAGATACTTAATGTGACCTTCTGTGTTACTCAAGTTTGACTGGCATGGCTTCACAAACCCCTTTTGAGGCAGCATTTTTAGAAAACCTTAGCTGGAGGAAAAGAAAGAGATCAGATCTGTTCGAGGCATTAGAGATAGTTAAAATGTCCCACTGTCCGAGCTATCGTAACTGTGCAACATGTTAAGCAAGGACGATCTGCTGTGGTAAATTCAAGTGAAAATTCCAAGTGCACTGAAGTTTGCAGACATCGTTCACTACATGCCACAGGTTATGCCACAAGCAGCGAGAAAGACCATGCTGTCTTTCTACTACTGTAAACTGTGTAAAGTTGAGGAGGACATAGACGTGGAAAGCTGCGTTAGTCTTCTTTTGTTTTGTACCGATAAACGGCAGCCTGATGTGCATCATGATGTGGAGATACTTGCTCCACCAGTGAACACCTGCACACATTGCAGTAAAAGTCTGAAAACACAAAACAAAATGTGCACAGTGACTGTGTTTTCTATGAACACGATCAAAACTGCCATAAGGCTGTCTTTGCATTGCCAAGATTGTGAGATCAACTTCGGCTACTCCATGTTTGGTACTGTGAACCGAGGATACAAGTGGTGAAGTGCTCCTAGAGAGAAGCCTGTGCCTTTTTCAAATATCATTAGCGTAAGTGTAAACATTGAAATGTTTCTTATAACGGCCTGCGTTTTGACATTTCAAAGTGCAGGACTTTTTTGAGATATATATAAAATGGACGGCATGAGTTGTTCTGGTTGTTGTTATAAACCACGATTACCTAAGCAGCCGTTGCATGGATGGTCACACAGTTCTACCCAAATTGAAGGAGACTATCAGGCTATTACGGTGTGTTCTCTTTTCTCCCCAAGAACAAGGCTACGATCATGGCCTCCAAATGTGAAGAACTCAAAAATAAAGTCACCGAGTGGAAACGCGGGGCTGCCGAGAGGCAAATGGGAATGGGAGGGGCGCTTGCATGAGGGCAGGTATAAAAGAAATAACATTAAAAGGGGCACATTTTCGGTGATTCAAGTGGAAAATGAGAAATGGAATCTTTACAGTATTGTCACATTAGCCAATCAATCGATAGTTTCTTCTCGCGTTCACATTTTGATGCAACGGATGGCATTCAGTGCTGTGACTTATTCCTGAGCACTTCTCGAGCGGTCACGACTGTATGGGCTAACAAACTAAGTTGAACATCATTTACATTAATTTTAGCAACCATGCTTGGGTATCTTTCGTCGGCTTCACCAAGTTATAATGAGGTGTCAAAGAAAAATCATTGGTTTTCCTAGACGAGCTCAAACAGCTCGCTACAAAGGCAAACGGTAAGAAATAGATATGTAATAAATATGAATAATTTAACACAAAAATGAGTGTATTTAGATGGGAAGTTTTTCTTTGTACGCTGCAGCAAACAACTAAGGTATTTTGAAAGGCGAGGAAGTGGACTAACATTCAGTTACAAAAGGCATTTTGTACTATAAAAACTTTCAAATCTGTGTATGTTAGAAAATAATGCCTGTTCCAGCTCTGAGATGGTAGGGACTTCGCAGAAACAAAGTGGCACGAAAATACTGAAGGCGCGTGATCTGGGGAAAAGGGGGGAGGGTGGCGGAAAAAAACTATCTAACTATAAACTATCTAACCAACCTCGTCCCCAGGGCCTTCTCCTCATTTAAAACGGTGGTCAGAGAAACCCCTGGCCAAGGCTGCCAAAGCGGCTCCGAAGGTTCATTAGAATTTCGTCACGCAAGCACGATGAAATGTCTTCATTTTGTTTCAATAACGGTTTCCAATTGCAGAAAACAAACGGGGCCACCAAACGCTGGAAACAACCTCCGAAAAAGCCATTTCATCGTGTGTCACGTGACAAAATACTCCATGATTCGTGGAGTATTTCAGCAGCCTTGGCAAGGGTTTCTCCGACCACCATTTTGAACGAGGAGAACGCCATGGGGATGAGGTTGCTCTCTAACTAAAGACAGCAACCAGTCCCAGCTCTATCAGATTTTGACATTTAACTCACGGGAAAGATGTCTTTTGCGCATCGTTTTAATTAGAGTCGTAAATTTCTGACCGTTTTTCACTTTTATCCAAAACAGTCTCAATATACAATGCGTTTTGACACAAAATGTCCTGACTGTCTTCTTTATGTAGTGATGTCATTTGTTCTATCGCATGTTAAACGTTTGTTGTTATGGTTGAAGTGTGACAGAGTAATTTTTTCATGACAAATATTTAGCTCGTCCACTTGATCATAAGGCGGTCTCCTCTGGCTTTTACGACCATGAAATTGAGGCGGAAATGAGAGAGTGGAACATCCCTTGGTACTTTAAAGGGAAAGAGGATGACGCTTGGGATGAGTTCATGAGTTTCGTTGAGAACAAAAGAAGAACAGAAAACTCTACACATCCAGTGACCAGCTGTTCATAGATGTGCAAGGAAAGAGATGCGAAAAGAATCCCAATTGGTAACTGTCTTGTTGTTGCTTTCTTCAAAATGGTTGCTTAGGAATGGACATCGTCTTTGAACGAAATCAATAACAGTGAAGGACTTTTAGTCGTTTAAAACACCGTAAATAATCAGGAATTTCATCCTACCAAAACATTCAACTTAAACACGCCAGGGCAATGGTAGGCTTTTCCCAAATGAATGAAGACACAAAAACTGTCAGCTAACAAATGTTGAAACAGCAAACCGCATTTCTCACATTATTATTATTATGATTATGATTATGATTATTATTATTATTATTATTATTATTAATAATAATTCTTTTCTGGGTTTCCTCTCTCCACACATCATTATATTTTCAATTACTATTGTTATTATTGCTTGTAAATTACTTAGTTCTTGAGACTGATTCTTCTGTACTCTGCTTTTCTTATGAAGGTTGTCAGAACTTTGTGTTGATAGATGGTATTTGGAACCTGCGTCATCCACATTGCCTGTACCCCATCAAGGCTGTAGTTTCTGGGCTTCCCACCATCAACTACCCCAGTGTCTGTACCATTATTATTCATATCGATCTTATGCCATACGAAAAAGAATAAAATATTGACTGGTTTGAAGATCACGTTTCAAACATTGGTGTGAGCAAGAGTTAAGCCAAATCATACACTTTAATTACTCAATAGACCCTTTCATGGTTTTTTCAACTTTTGACATGGATTCGGATCAGCTAAGAAAATCCTTGGACTTGTGGAAAGGGCGCCTTGAAATTAGCAAACTTGCTAAGTTTGAGAGTGTTGTGCTGAAAACTAACAACGAAATGGCTCTGCAAAGTCGAGAAATTTGGTGGACGTTTGTATGGTGGGGAGCAAGTTTGTGCCATTTGTTAGGACCTTGATCGGATGTCTTTATTCCATGCTCCTTTTTTTTTTGGCACAAGTCCTGAATTCACACAATGAGGCATCTACTTTGCATTTACTTTAAAAATGAAAAGAGCTTCTTAATCGATCTTTGTTTTGACTTGAAAGCGCCCCCATTACCCATCCCTGAATATGGCTACATGATATGCTGAAGTTCTTTTTTTATTTTTAGTTGGCCGTGAAATGCTACAAGTTTAAGTCGAGGCAGGTGAGCTTGGCGGTAACAAAAGGAAAACCCAAAGAAGAAAGAACAAGAAAACATGCTCTCTCTGCCACAAAATAGAAGGAGGGGCTGATTGGCAACAATGCACCCAGCCACAATGTGGCCAGTGGGTGCAATGCAGATGCGAAGCAGCCAGGGACAAGACATACCTATGTCCAAAATGCTGAAATTTGTAGAAGATTTGCAGCAGTAGAAAATAACTGTTATTGATATTTTTTAATAAGAGGTTCCTCCCGTCTGTAGAAGGAAAAAACCTAATGTAGACTGAATGTCAAGGTATCTGTCGTAGGTGATTTGTTTCAGTTGAGAATTGAATAGATATGCAAATGTCCTTGATGAATCTAATGCTTTTTGAATATTGAACACTCCTGCCCGATTGTCCAAATTAAACTGTATGGCCTCTTCAAGGCATTTCTTTATGGCAATAAACACCAGTTCCTTTTCAATGTACATCGTCCTATTTTTGCAGTGACTAATAGAAGACAGGAGAATATTAACATCATAATGAGCTTGAGTTGCTTAGATACCTGATGTGAGAATTGTATGTACAGCGAACCTTATTTAGAGGACTCCATCAGAGATACCGTACTCCTCAGAGTTCCATGTGTATGTGCTTGACAACTTAAAAAAAGTCGCACAGACATACCAATAGTTAATTTTTCGGCCCTCATGGTTTTGTAACACATTATGATGTTCTTGCTTTAAGAAATAATCAGATTGTGTCATCTTTCAATGTCTTCAATGATTGCTTTAACTGACTGCTGTTAAAAGTTTACCTACGTTTTGGCCAGCTAAGCTATTTCTGTAATGTTTTTAGCATTGTTTACTTAAATAATATCATTTTCAGAACACCCGGAATGGAGCTAAGTCAATTTTGAACCGCAGATAGTCTGGATTAATAACAAAGGATATCATTAATTAACAGGCATAAAGAACCTTAAACCACATGGTGTTGAACAAGTATCATGTACTTCCAATCTACAGCGCACATGAAGTAAATAAGACAACTGGATAGTAACTTTACAGTGAGAGGAACGGAAACCTTCAGTTATACTCGACTTAATTTGAATGTCAATGTATTTAGCACGAAAGTACTCATTGGGGACACTTTTTATGTCTCTTACTGGACCAGGACTGTAATTTGTAGGTCATCCGAGCCATGGGAAGGACTAGCCATTTGCAGGGCAAAGGCAGTACCTTCATTTCTAAATTATTTTAAGACCCTGAGTGTTGGTCTGGCCGCAGAATTTGAACATGCGACCTCCCGCTCTGTAGGTCAGTGCTCTGCTGACTGAGCTAACCCTGCCACGACTAATTAATATCCTGAATATTGCTTAACTCATTGTAGCAAAAAAAATTGCCCAAAGCATAACCGACAAATACATTTTAGTTAGGGCTGTAAGGCCGTAAGGCTGTAAGGGTGTAAGGTTGTTAGTGTGTAAGGCAGTAAGGCTGTAAGGCCGTAAGGCCGTAGGGCCGCAAAGCTGCAAGGCTGTAAGGCCATAAGGCTGCAAGGCTGCAAGGCTGTAAGAGTGTAAGAGTGTAAGGCCGTAAGGCTGCAAGGGTGTAAGGGTGCAAGAATAAAACGACAAAGGTGCCAACCACTCCTACTCTGATATTTTTACTGGAGTTCAACTTTCATCGGCAGCCTCTTTCCCCCCCCCAAAAAAACAACTGGGTCTGCAAACAGTAGCGTAGAAAGGGTGGTTGCCATGGCAATGGCTAATCAAGAACAGGTCCAGTGTGTGTTGTTACCTTTTTGTGTCGCTTGCATTAAAAAAGAAATAAAGTCTCATACCTTTACTTCATACATAAAAAGCTGTAAGGTTCTAAGAGCCTCACATGAAACCTGGCATGATTTAAAGGGCAAATAGAAAGAGGCTTTCATACTGTTTAAAACCAAAATTTATCGCATGCTCTTATACACATAATGTCCAGAAACCCTTTTGAAAATAAGCGATCCTGTTGCAATTGTATTAAAAGCAATTAATTTTGGATCACTAACAAACTCTACCTAGAGTCCTTTAAAATGTATGCCTACTGGATGGATTGCAATAACTAAACCATGTTCTTAAGAAAACCAAGTAAAGCCCCTAATCCTTGAAATGTTCCCTCCCGTGTGGAATATCGTGACTATGAAAATACTATACTACTTTGAGACTTTTACAGAGTACAAGCCAAGCCTTGCCTGGGCCTGTGTTTCGGGACATACACATGAGGATGTCGACCACATTTTTTCCTGTAATTCGTGGAGACTGAATAGGATGAATCCTCTGACTATGCTGTGGTTGGCAAAGGAGATAGGCCAAACCTACTCCCCTGCTATCTACGTGTCCCTGTTGAATTTTAAGTATGACATGAAAACATGGATGGAAGAGTACGCTGAGCCAGATCTGACTGGACATATAAATCACTATCAGTTCAAGCAATGAAAACAGCTAAAAACTATTTTTATGGTCTTGCACAAAACAGACAACAACCCTGCCGTACAAGCAGTCTTTGGAGTATGAGGCAGCCATATAAAGATAAAAGTTTCACGAATCACTGCAGTACACAATGATAACAGACCTATGGTTTTGCTTCACGGGATGATTAAAAAACACCGAGAACAGCTTATTAGTGGGAAGAAATGTTTACCTATTTCAGCTGAGCTTAAAGTAACCACTTCTCTGTTTGACACAGGTGTCTGTCGGACGTCAAAATTCCGGTTTGGTAAATCTTGATGACACTGTACAAGAAGACATTGACCAGGTATGTACACAAAACTACTGCTGCTGATCTTTTACCATGCAATGTGTTGGGTGTTAATTTTGATATATCCCTCCACCATCTAAAACAAGGATGAAACACTGGCAGATTGTACCATGGGCTGCTGTTTGTCTGAGTTGTCGTCCACTGGTACGTGAAAATAATGAGGGGGTGATTCCTGCCAAAGTTAACTTTCGAATTTTCTGCTGTTTCCCACATTATCAAATGCTGTTGTGTAGTCTTGGTATTTGCTTATTATTGTTGTGAATTATGTTGTTGAATTCTATCATCCATGTTCCTAATGCTGTTTTGCTGTCTGTGTATTTGATTATTCACATTAGGAATTCCATTATTCATTTCCTTGACGCTGTTCAGCCATTTGGCCTGAGTGTTTTGGCATCCATATTGTGTTCTGCTTGTTATGGATTGTTATTCCTCTTTCCAATTCTATTATTCGTGTTTTGAAGTTTGTTCTTCCAAATCCGGGAATTCAGCTACAAGGTCGACCGTTGCAGTCTGGCAGAAGTAATGAATTATTTGTTGCTATAAAAAAGTTTATGCATGTAATAACAGCCATATCCAACATGGCTGATGAGGAGTCTGGCAATCGTTCCTCTCATGAGAGAGCTGACAGCTTGCTAAGAGTTGTGCATAATTTATTGGAAAGAACAGATGATGAACGAGAAGAAAACCCAGTTCCAGGGACGTCTTCAGGCGAACAACATCAGTGACAAAGTACCGATTACACTCATGGTAGTCGCAATGTTCTGCGTAACTTTCATAACCTATTCTCCAGTTATGCTTCCTCGAAAAATCAATCCTCAAGTCCACCGCTAGGAAAAAGAAAAAAGAGAGTTCATCATTCCTAGGGAAACATGGACCCATGAATTGGTTTTTGCTTAGCGGATTGTACCCCCGAGACTGTCCTTTCACGTAAAGAAAAGTTCGAATTGCAGTCCTTGGGCCTTGGCAGGGGGAAAGTAATATTTGCATCGAAAGATAACGCAGTTCAAGGAGTTGTGTTTCGACTGTTAAAAGTTGAGTGGCTCTAAGCCCACCAGCATCAACAGGTTACTCGGTTCATTTTCTACTGGATCAGTCTGGGCTTGGGCAAGCACAGGCATACATCTGACCCCTACAGAGAAAATTAGATGTAGATCATGCACAGGAGGTTAGTCTCTTCAAATGTGATTGCAAGTTGAAAACACGAACTTTTGCATTGTTCGGTTAATAACTAAGTGAAAGGTCTGTGAAAATTCGCATAGCAAAAAGAAATACTGAAGAAGCAAATTTTTGAACTGTCTAAATTTCGAGATTTAGCCAAAACGAAATATAGCCCAACTTTGTGACTGTTGCTGCATTTTTGCCAGACAAAACAGTTCACAGATTTCAAATGCGTTATGCAGTGAAGCTTGTCTTGCACTCTATCTTAGTGCCCAGTTTAGTGCTGTTTCTTACTTTAATATTAAAGACTCAATTACTATAAGGATTAAATTTTTAAACAGAAGTTTTTGTCAAGAAACAAGCACTGATGAACCTCTGCTGAAATTTAATCCAACATGCATGGACATCACATCCGTAATAATCCATGCAAATTGGAAATTGTAAACAATATAGTCCAGTGGACAATATGCAAGTCATTGATGCCTAAACTGTTGTATGATAGTGTCAAACTGTACAATGTGATTCTGGCAGAGGACGAGCCAGATGGGGATGATGTGAACAAGAACATCAACGCTTTTCCTCAACAAACCATCAAACCAACGATCCACCAAACTTGTTGTACCAACGAAACATCAAACCAATGGACCATGGAACTAGTGATTTTTGGACCCATTGGACCAGTGATCCATCGATCCTTCAAGCCATAGGACCAACGATTCATCGAACCTACAATCTATCTGACAACCCAACACTTGCACCAAGGCAATGGCTAGTCTCCTAGGAGCGTGTGTAGTGATAATTACTTTAATAAACATTATTACCAACTGATGTCACTGCTGACTTTTACATTGGAGCAGAGATCAGTCTCCCAGAAGCACGTGTACTACTGGTCATAGAAAGCATTACAGACTGACGTCACTGGTGATTTGGTATAAATGTATGGTGTACCTGCCTCTTAACACCAGGATTAACAATACAAATTATTCCGTTCGGATCCACACAGGGGAGTCTGTGTAGGCCTGTCAATGCCTTTTTTATTCTGTGATATTTTCCAGGCAGGCCCCGTCCCCTACGTGACATCACATTTTGTACAATTGCACAATATTCCAAGTGCAAAACCGCATCTTTTGCGGCACAAAGCAACTTTTTTACAGAACCAACAAAACACGTTGATTCAATATATAGTACAAACATATAAAACAAACAAAAAAGCGATATTAAAACGCCAAAACGGCGTACAATGCAATAAAGAGCCTCACAAAGAAACACAACTCTGAGCTTTGATAAAGCACGGATCGAAAATACCAACACATGATTGGCTACTCTCCTTCCAGAGAGAACCAATGAAAACGGAACACCATTGATCCTAGCCGCAGGTTACCCAAGTATAAAAGGATGGTCATTCACCTTTTCCGCGGGATTGGAATTGAGAATTTCTCTAACCGTCCCTGCTTAACACAGTCTGACTTATCTCAACAAAGCAGCCGAAGAGATTCCTTTAAGAATCGAAACCGCCAGTCCTGCTAGACAATATATCTCACTTTCAGTCTTACCTGGAAGGATGTCAGTTTACGAAACACCATTGCGGGCACCAAAAACACCAGAATATAATCCAAATCCGGACGAAGACATGAACTTGTTCCCTAATACTGCCAAGACTCGTTCACAAAATAATGTACGTGAGAGATCACGTTCGCCCTTGAAGAACATTGTAAATACTGATGTCAGTAGGCTAGACAAATTAGAACACCAACTTTCAGAATTAGAAAAAAGACCTCATTTGTACACGTTTCCAGAGTGATAACAAACATGTTGAAAAGTACAGTGTACAACAGTGTCATCCCTATCCAAGAATAACAAATGCAAAAAGCGCAGAAAAAACACAATACAGAAACGTATTATCACAGAAAGGGACAAAAATGAAACATACCTTAAAAACCTTTCAGACATACATTAGCTGACCACCAAGTCAGCGTGTTAGCAAAAGGGCTTAAATTTATTGAAACACCCGTGACAAATGAAAATAAAACCAGGCAACAATTGTTGCATGATTTCGAACAATTCGCTAGATGGATGAGACTAAGATATATATTCCACGGGAATGACAAGGAGCCACATCCTTTCCATGTCAAATCAAACTGGATACCACCAGTACAACATTCTATTGCCCTTGAAAGCTACTTGGAAAATGTCAAGTTAAGCATTTCTAAAATAGAAATAACAAAGCCAAAATACAACCTGTCACACAACGAACACTAACCAGTCAAAGAACTGCAAAAGAATACTGTCATTAACCTAAAACGTGCTGATAAAGGCAGCACAACAGTGATTCTCAACAAAAGGGACAAAATTCAAGAGGCCCAGGTACAGCTAGACAATAGCGACCATTACTGACCTCTTAAAAACCCCATGGTCACTGAAACATTACGAAGAGTTAATAAACTTATTACTCAACTACACGATGGCAAACATATAGACAACATGACAAAAATTGGCTTTCACAAACTCCTAATCCACCCAGGATACCCATTTTCTACACTCTAACAAAAATCCACAAACCTTCGCCAGTCGATAGACCCATTATATCGGGCTGCGAAGGGTTGACTGAAATGATATCATCCTTTGTGGACCATTTATTACAGCCAATTGCTCAGAAACAAGCATCGTATCATAAACTTTATAGAGAAAACTCGTGTCACATGAAACCATCTTAGTATCAATGGATGTAACAAGCTTGTATACAAACATTCCACAAGAAGAGGGAGCGTATCACAATAGTATGCCAAGCATACGAAAAATACCACAATAACAACCCTCCCATTCCGTCCCACTATCTTAAACAAATGCTCGCACTCATACTGAAAGAAAATTCGTTCCAGTTCAACGGAGAGAATTATCTCCAATGTCACGGAACGGCCATGGGAATGAAAATGGCGGTTGCTTTCGCCAATCTCTTCATGGCAGAAATCGAAACAAAAATGCTTAATCAAAGCAACATCAAACCGAGAGTGTGGAAACGCTACATAGACGACATTTTCTCCCTGTGGCATGCCAGTAAACAAGACATTGATCTATTCATAGAACAAGCTAACACAATTCATCCAACTATAAAGTTTAAAGCTGAAATCTCAGAGAAAGAAATTACATTCTTAGACACGGTACTGCACAAAGGTGAAAGATTCCAAAGCAAATCTATCCTCGACGTCAAAACTCACTACAAGCCAACCGAGACCTTTCAATATACACACTATTTCTCTTGCCACCCACCAGGTGTTAAGAGAGTCTTTATTAAAGGGGAAGCTATCAGACTTCTAAGAACAAACTCCTTGGGAAAAAAATTTTCAGGAGGCCATGTGTAACTTCAAAACACGACTTGAAGCATGTGGTTATCCAAAAAGCCTAATTGAAAAACCTTATCTGAAGTCTCCTTTGCCGCTTAAAAAACAAACAAAAAAACAACTAAATGCAAAATAATGCCTTTTGTGACATACCATCCAAGGGTTAAAAATTTAAAACAAATACTGATGCAACATTGGAGTCTCATCCAAAATCAGCCACTGCTGAAAAGCATTTACAAAATGCCTCCGATTATATCATACAAAAGAGGTAAATCGCTCAAAGACGTACTCGTCAGAGCAACACTTTAAAGGCTTGTGCGTTGATAACGTAAAACCACATAGGGGAGTCTGTGTAGGCCTGTCAATGCCTTTTTCTTCTGTAAATTGGAGGAAATTGAAAAGGAAATAGTCGAAACCAATATGCCAGTAATGGGTGCAATCGCGAATATTTTACTCACAACAACGCCCTTAAATGCTTATACAACCTACACTACACCTGGTGGATCCGCGGCACAATTTTCCGATGACAATGGTTCTACTCTGACTGGTTCCCTTGCAATGCCTCCTTCGAATCAAACCTTACAAACAATGGGATCTTCTATTCTGAATGGTTCACTTGCAACACCTCCTTCGAATCAAACCTTACAAACAACTGGATCTCCTTAAGCTTATCCTCCTCCTCCAAATTAAAACTCCCAAATGATGGATCGACCTTCTGCAACCTGTAAACTACCAAAGCTCACCCTGCTGAAATTTAGAGGCAAAGTGATGCAGTTCAAATCATTTTGGAATACCTTCGAAAGCGCCATCCATTTGAACCTGACTTTAAAGTGCACCTAACCCCAAAATATTTTTTACGCTAAAATAACTCTTTGCACCTGTTCGAAAAGCATTACGCCTTTTTTTATGAAATCCCCCTCAGTCTTGACTTTTTATAGGCTGTAAAAGTTACGAAATCTATCCGTCATTTGGTACACAACCGAGCTAGTGAGGGCATGGGTCTATTCTGGATTTGACGTCACAAACTGCTTTGCATGCATGTTTACAAAGACTTAAGAAGATGCAAATCAGTTTGTGATGTCAAATCCAGAATAGACCCATGCCCTCACTAGCTCGGTCGTGTACCAGATGATGGCCAGATTTTGTAATTTTTACGGCCTATAAAAAGTCAAGACTGAGGGGGATTTCATAAAAAAAAGGCGTAATGCTTTTCGAACAGGTGCAAAGAGTTATTTTAGTGAAAAAATATTTTGGGGTTAGGTGCACTTTAACGAACATCGCAAAGTTCAATTATTTGGTCACTCAACTCGAAGGAGCAACATCATGCGCCACTGCAGGGCTACTGATAACCAAAGACAACTACCAAGCGGCTGTGAACATTTTAATCAAACGATTCGGAGAACCGCAACAAATAATTGCTTCCCACATGGACGAACTTTTGAAAATCTTGGTATGTTCTTCAGAAAGACCTTCTCAACTCCGGTAGTCTTCGGACATCTTAGGTAGTATTCGAGAAAATTCGGTAGTCTTTGGAAACCTTCCGAAATGATCGGAAATTGGTGGAAAATGGCCGAAAACCCTTTCGTATACCAAACAAAATAATATTGCCTTTTGGAGCCGTTTTCGTTTCTTTCTGGATAAAATTTACTGTTTGTGACTTACATTCCTTTAATCGTTGACGTTTAACCCCAAAACGACCCTTCGCACCGCAGTGATGCGGATACTGTGTTTTTTTCCTTTCTAGAAAACACCTGAACTGTTTGAGTCTTGGGAGGATGAGGATTACTCTCCTGGAGAACCCTAAATACCATTGGGAAGTTACAAATACAAGAATGTACGTAGTGGTCCTTGCTTTGTTTAAGTGACTTCTAAAAATTAAACCCTGACTTCTCTTCACTTATGATATTCTAAGTAGATTTCGTGTTTGCCTGTTCGCCACTTTGAGTCGTTTGGTTAGGGCGTCACATTGTTATATATGAGTAGAAACATAAAAAAATGGCAATCGCTGCTTGTTTGCATAACAAAGCAGAAAAAAGTCTGGGTCAGTTTAATTGTCTGTCTGTTTACTAAAACTTTCCCGGTACGTAGAGCACTGTGTATTCTGACTGAGGTTTATTTGTCTCTCGTATTCCCTTGAAAATTAACTTGGATGCAAAGAAAGCCTAGTGATTTTTGCTTGTACAGTTCGTTTTAGGCATGGGTTACCTTGTAGCCTTTAGGCTTCCCCTTATGTTGTAAGTTATCGGTATCGTCCCAGCTGTTATGCAGCCAAATAAACTAAGGGCCCATGTTTACATAATTCCGCATTCACATGACAGAGTCGACCGGCTCAACCTAAGGCATTTTCACGTACGTGGCTTTCACGCGAGATCAAAACAAGTTTGCGCATGTTTTGCAGAAACATGTTATTGTGCCCATTAATGGTCATGTCTGCAATTTTAACGAGCAATTTGACCATACGACTGCTTCTTTGGGCTAAGGCAGATGTTGGCTTAATGATTAAAGCCTTTTGCTTTGCATGGATTCCACGACTCGTTTCCCGTGTAAATTCAAATTGGAGATCTATTCCAGGCTACTTTCTTTAAAAGAGTAGGTGGTTTATACTTTATTCTTCATTGGAACTATGAAACGAGATTTCTGAATCCCAAACTACCTGCTTTTTTGTAGCGACACACTTCTCCTCTTCAAGGAACTTAAATCTCTCTATGGTTATGTTCAAGGCAAAATAGAACTATTTTCAACAATAGCAGAATCTTGATAGATTACAAACCATTTTTGGCAAAGACTTTTACTGGTTACAGAACAGCACAATTCACCACTCGCCACAAACTGGGCTTAATAAATGGAGTAAACCTCCATCACTGACAGCAGTAAATCTGGATAAAATATATGGCTTTTAAGCGAGTTTCCAAAGAGAACAAATTGAAGGAATTTCATTTCAAATTTCTAAACCGAATTCTGGTAACAAAAAAGAGCTTCATATATTCCGTATAAAGGAAGATAGGAGGATATTGTTTGTATTGTGGAGAACAAGATTCGATAGATCATGCTTTTTTTTACATTGTCAGTTTACACAACGATTCATACACAATGTGGTACATTGGTTTAAAGCTTGCAATAATTCCAACTTAAGTCCATCAGAGAATGAATACCTCTTTGGGATTCTCCTTGATTCAAAAAAAGCTGTTACAAAGGAAATTCAACTATACCATGCTATTCATGCGAAAACCAGTGGTTTCCCCCGTTGCAAGTTAGTCCCATCGAGTTAGCCCCATAACGAATCTAGTTCACCTCCCAATATACCGAGTTCACCCCACGTAAACCAAGTTCGACCCCAATATAAAAAAGTTTGATCCCTGCTAGAGTTAGACTTAACTGCCAGATGAACCGTAGAATCTCTGTGTTGCTGCAAACGGCCGAACATCACCGAACATTGTAAACTGTCCAATGATGTTTACCGCTGACAAACTCATAGCGAGATGCTGCTACTCGCAGGATATATCGATCGGAGTTCGAGAAATCAAAACAAAGTGTTTTTCTTTAAAGAACCAAATTCACACGCGAGTCTTTAATTTTATTAGCATTCAGAGATTTAGTTGAGAAAGTCTCACTTGTGAAGCCTATTGTGAGTTGAGTTGACAAAAAGTCTCACTTGTGAAGTCTGTTGTGTAAGCCGCCTATTGTGTGAGTGCGGAGTCAACTTACATGTACCTTGAATATGATTGTTTGGTGTTCTAGAAATCAAAACAAATAAGTGTGCTTTCTTGTAAAACCAACTTGTTGGAGTGCAGAGTCAACTTCCATTTGAATAACAGGCGTATATCTTTCTTTCTAATCGTTCCAGTCAAGTCATTAAGTGACATTCAACAAAGTTTAGTGAAACCAACTATTTATTTAGCCGGCACGCGAGTCTTGTAATTTTGTTTTTATGACGGAACTGCAGTGAGAAAAAAACCTCATTAGGCAAGTATTGTCTTGTGTTAACTTAACATACTTGGAATGTCAATAAAAAGTTAACTCTTTTATCTCTGTTGTTGGACCAGCTCCACTTTTGTTGCATTCCTATAGTTTTTATGAAGCAGATCTTTCTCTGCCGTACTGTACCATTCTCTTGAATAAACTTTTACATTCCACGCCAGAGGATTCGGCATTGCACACGCAAGACTTTTAATTTTTATTTTAGGAATAAAGGTGAGAAAAAGTTTCACTTGTGTTATTACTAGCATTCAGGAGTTGAGGTGAGATAACCAATGAAAAGGTGACAAACTTATCACTGCGTATAATAGGTGGAAAAGCGTGCCATTTTAGCTTATCTGCTTTAATAGCTGCTATCTCGACAACTCAATTACGTACACGACGGACCTTTGTGTTTTCTGCACGCTTCCCGTTCATGCTCGCCAGGAAGGCTTGCAATGTGATGACTGCCAGCAATGGCAACACCAAATGTGCCAAACCGGCATATCGCAGCAAGAGTACCGCATCGCTGTGGAGACAGGCCAACCTATTGACTGGTGCTGCGCCCCGTTCTGAGACCACGCTGGAAAGTACATGCTTGGAAGATGATTTAAACTCAACAGTGCTTGATCCACCTGCCAGTCCCGTCGAGTTTAACGTAGATGCAACTTTGGCAAGTTTAATTTCATGATAAAAATTTGTGGGATTCTCAAAAACTGGATAAGCTTAAATTTCAGCAAAATTGTTCTCTTGATAGGCAAAATTTAAATTGAACTTTGTCAAGTTTAATTTCATTATCCAAAAAAACTGTACTAGGATCCTCAAATATTGGATGTTTCAATTTCAGCAAAATTGTTCTCACTGACAGGAAAACGTGTGACAGGAGTGGGCGGGCCTCTCCTTACCCTCTGAAGCCATTGCTGCCGATAACTTTCTGTTTTCTGATATCATACTCCAAAACACAATGAAACAAAATTTGACTTTCTGTTTTCTGATACGTCATACTTCAAAATGCAATGAAACAAAATTTAACTTTCTGTTTTCTGATATGTCGTACATAGGTCAACCCATGCGGAGCAACCATTACACAGCGAGAAAACTGTGAATTCATGCTGGGGAGACAACAGCATAACCACACAGGACAAGTGGGGGCAGCTCTAGCAGCTAAGATCACGGCGAAAACCAAAAAAGAGGCAGTGAACAACCTATTTAAACCTGCGACTGCGATAGTGAAGGAAGTCCTTCTAGAAGAGTTAACAGATGCACCCTGCCCCAGTCTTCCCAAACCAGAACACCTGGCGCATGCAGCAAACTACTTGAGACAACGCCTTTGGCCCTCAGACCCCAAAGATAGATCTGGATTTCCAGACATCATGGTGAGTATACAAATATTAGACATAACCCCAACCCATCTCGTGTTCAGTATCAGGCTACGCATACACGGAAAAAGTTTTCTACAGCGACTTTTAATTTTACCAGTTTGTCACGTTCGAAGAGTAAAATTGATCGCAATTTCCATATAATAAACAATGACAAAGATATCTATGACTAGCATCCTTAAGTTACAACAGATTTGTAGTTCTTTAAGTAATGTTTATTATGTTTACATCTAGGTCCGGCATCGCCGGAACCCGGATTCCCGTCACCTTGTCTTTGTGACAGACCTCCAACTTCATGTGCTCAGCAAAAAGCAAAAAGCTGGTACATCGATGGCACGTTTAAGATGGTACGTCAGCCACTTAGTCAACTTGTCACCATCAATGCCTTCGTGAAAACTGACGACTACACTAAACAAGTCCCTCTGGTCTTTGCCCTAATGTCGGGGAGAAAGACAAAAGACTACAAAGCCATGATTAAACCAGTGCTGCAGATGCTTCCTGTCCTGCCAGCCATGAAGAAGATTACACTTGACTAGGGGATAGCTGTCTGGAAGACAATTCGAGAGCTGATGCCCAATGTCGACATCGTGGGGTGTGTGTTCCACTGGACACAAGTGCTGTGGGGAAAGGTACGTTAGCGATGTTTACTATGATAATTTCAAATCTGGGATTAATTCAAACCTGCCACCGCTTCTTCTTATACATGTCTTTAAATCTGGGATTAATTCAAACCTGTAACTAAATTCAAACCTGTAACCGCTTCTTCTTATATGATATTTTCAAATCAAATTTTACTGAAGTTTACGATGATAATTTCAAACCTGGGATTAATTCAAACCTGTTACTAAATCCAAACCTGTAACTGAACATTGTTTAAACACTTGAAGCGGGGTTGTTCAAATAAGTTTTCCTTATTAAACTGGGTTACTTATTTTTGGTCTTTACTTACTTATAGATACAAGAAATTGGCCTGCAGGTAGCTGACACCAACGACCAATGTACACTGTACCTGCTCATTGCTGCTAAAGGATGATATCGTGCCAATGTTTCAACAGCTACAGCGACATGCCATGACTGAACCCTTAGAACGATTTTCAACTTACATCTCCAG
This sequence comes from Siderastrea siderea, assembly GCA_964030785.1. Classification (NCBI taxonomy): domain Eukaryota; kingdom Metazoa; phylum Cnidaria; class Anthozoa; order Scleractinia; family Rhizangiidae; genus Siderastrea; species Siderastrea siderea. The sequence continues at coordinate 30,489,659 of OZ034969.1, forward strand.
TACGTGGATAAATGGTTCCACTTGGTCTGTGTTCGGCCAATCTCTGCAGACAAACAACGACGTTGAAGGTTGGCACAATGGCCTAAACAGACGTGCGCAAGGCAGGTCCAACTTGCCATTCTACATGATGATCCAACTGCTTCACGAGGAAGCAAAGCTTGCCTCCTTACAAATCAGGCTCGTAACAGAAAGGAAGTTGTGGCGGCATCAAAAGAAGGCTTACAGAGAGCTGCAGTAGAAGATTTTCCATCTTTGGGAATCTTACAGAAATGATGAGAGGATGGCAAACCGGCTGCTGAGGGCATGTGCCCATCTCTACGGCCAAGTAGAAGACTGAAGACTGAACCAAAATCCTGTAGGTCAAGAATAGTGCTCGATATTGCACTCTACAAGTGCTACAACAAAACGGCTCCTTTAAGAGCCACCACATCTAATAAAAGCTATGACCAACAATACTATTTATCTAACACCCGACATACCCATTCCATTGTATACTATTGCTAAACTATTAACAGTCTTTATCCATCGTGATCGATCGTCGATTTCGAGGGGTCGCCATCTTGTTTTCTCAAAGTGAGCGAAACCTGGGGAGAGTACAAAGTGCACTCTCCCCAGGTTTCGCTTGCATTTAGATCCACGGACGCAAAGATCGATCACAAACACGACAATATTTTTATAAACTATTGGTTGACAACAAAACTAAACGCTTGCTTGATCGTGGGGTGAACTCGATCTACTTTGGAGGCAAACTTGGTCAACTGTGGGGCAAGCTCGGTTATATGTTGGGCGAACTTTGACGGGGCTAACTCGCAACAGGGCGAAACCACCATAGACCATTCATGCGCTACTATATTTAAAAGGATCTCCATGCGGATCAATGACTTTACCCTAAAAACTGCCATTGAATATAGATTAGAACATTTATATTAATTCACCTTCAGATGCCCCTTGTCTCTTCTTGATTGTACAGGAACTGCTATCTCTTACGGTTGTATTTTTTCTACCCTTAATAGATTGCCGAACGATTTTGTGATGACTGCAGCTACTTGCAATGAACAGTACACCGTACAGTGTTCCTGCTGCTGCAGTTTTGTTGGATGTCAATCACTACAGTAAAAGTTAAACACATGTTCACTATAATTGGTACTTGTTCAAAATAATTGGGACTAATTAGTGTTAGTGGTTATCGCCTGTTATCTCATGTTAGAGCCAATCAGGATCCAGATTATCTAGGGCCGCCAAGAGTAATAATGTTATTAGCTAACAAGTATGTTATAGCCAATGGGGAGAATGTTATCCAGTAACAAGATAATACTGGATAACAGCTAAAGTGTTAGCAGATAACATTAGTTAATCCCACCAGTAATATTTCAAGGATTATACCTGAAAAACTTACTTGATGCCCCCTACACATATAATGAAAAACCCCAATCTCCTCGCCTTTAAGGAAAACAAAATTGTTGATTTTGGTTGTCTTCGAATGCTGCAGTCTTTGTCATACAATGCCGTTAAGTGGAAAAATTTTCAACAAAGCGTCACTGAACACGATTTCCCATCATACTGTTTATTTTTAAAATTTCCAGGATTCAGTAAAGCTTTTAGGAATAACATTAAATGTTAACTATCTGTTCTAATTTAAAAGCCAATAAGAAAAATGACCACAACAAGGAAAAAGATTTTAAAAAGCACTGGCCTGCTAAGCGCCGAAAAGGAAAGTCCTTATCAGATGTTGACATTGTAAACATTCCTGCACGCAATGTTCTTGTGATAAGAGGACAAGCTTAGTCTCCTGAGTCCATATGCCGTAAAGAGCAAGTTTATTTTGTTACGCTCAGTGATTATTTGCACTATATCAACAATCCGATATTTTAATATGGTAGGGAAAACTAGAAATGGGTAAAGAGAATAACAGTGAACCCGAATGCACAAGAAGAAAAGCGTTGTCTTCTGCGTGCAACACAGTATGGAATACCTGCTGACATATAAGCAATCCTCGTCCAATGAAGGGCTCCGTAGTGGATAACGAGGTTAATGGTTTTCACATTAGTGGATAATATTAGACGGACCAACCAACAAGGACGTTGGCGAAGTGAAAAGACGCGTCGCAAGAATCTGTCTAGAAAAGCGAAACAATTCTGGTAAAACCTACAACTTGAGTGAAAGCCATCGTAAGAAACACTCTCATTTTAGCTGCCCCATTCAGTCGAAAGCCGAAAAGAAACAAGCGTTGCAGTTTGAATTAAACAGACTTAAGATTCATTCCGTTGTGGTACGCCTGGCTAGGCGACTCGGCACACAAACTGCGACTTGAATTCTGTTACCAGTCTTAAACATGGACTGTTTCTTTTCTGTTTCGGGATCTAATGAAAAGCATCATATAAATAAAATTAAGATGTGAGCGGCTGTTTACTCAGGAAATTGCATGGATTATTTCAATCTAATTCCGTTTGGCGCCAAATAGCGATCGTTTTGTACACTACATAAGCAGATAAGTGGTCCAATCTGTTTTTGGCGGTAAACTGCAATGTTGAAAACAACTGCTGTGCTTGCGATGAAAATATACAGGTAACATTTTGATTACAAGCTTTATTTGCCATCCTTAATTACAGGAGAAAATTAGGATGGAGAACGCTGTAGGGCTAAAGCCAGAATGCATTTTGAAATATTGAAAACAGCATGTACCTTGATATAGTATCAACATCATCAATCTGCAGATATTAAAATCCAGAATGATCGCCATTGCTAGTGTGTGAGCATTTTAACGTGGATACAGCCGTACGATCCTCTAGTCTTGACGGTATCATCTTGTTTTCTTGGTAATGTGTTTCAATTTTTTTTTCTCCACTGTAAATCAGTATTGTCTTGTATGGGTTAGTAATCTTCAAGAAGCGGTGAGGTTGTCAACTTGAGCATTTTGGCGCGGAAAACTGAAATAAACCTGCAACTCGCCGGACTCATGCAGCTATACGAGTCATGTTACTTTCAAGAGCACGTGATCCCCGGGACGTGATCCGATCGCCTATTAAACGCAATTCGCAATTCACTTGCACGGAAGACATCAAGAGCTCAAAAAACATCAGAGACGAAGCATTCTTTTCTAACATTCTTAATTTGTGAAATACATGGCGTATCTTCCAATTTTTCCTATAAGGGGCTTCCTTTTTCCAAGGTTGGGCCGCCAGATCTACGTTTATGTATGTCCGTAAAATAAATATATATTATTTGCCGGCCGGGAGGTCCGTATTGAGAAAAACTGTGCCAGAGGTCTTGAGTATGGCCCGAGGACGCAGGCCGAGGGCCGTGCTCAAGACCGAGGGCACAGTTTTTCTCAATACGGACCGACCAAGGCCGGCAAATAATATTTTTATTTTTTTCTTGTTGTTTTTCAAAAGTTAAACGTGTCTTGTTGTTTTCGGAAAGCAACGTTCTGCAAGCGCGAGTAAAATGAACCATGAAACGAAGCCGTTTGTGACACCAGAGCAGCAAAATACGCTTTTTTACTCTGTTAAAACTCAGAAATCACAGGAAGCAATATAACTAAAAGAAACCCCTTTATTTTCCCAAATTTCGATACATGTAGCTAACTCCTGCTCGATTTACTCAAATGTTTGTCGAAAGGGAAGAGGCGATTTACATTGTACAACCTTCGGTATTTTAACAAGAAATTTTGGAAAGAAAGTTTTTAACGACAATGTACAAAAAATTTCAGAATTCTAAGTTTCGGAGAACGTATTAAAGACTTTAAAGGTTTTAAAAACCCATTACAAATTTTTTGTTATTGACGTTCCGTTGACCGCGGTCAAGATCGGAAAATTCTGCCCGCTCCCGGAACCAATCAGATTGCAGGATTTGGTTCATCTTGCCCGCTCACGCGCTGAGAAAAAAATAAAAACTGATCTCGAAGGAATGTTGGCATTCGTTGGATTTTTGCTCGGTCAGCGAATCGATAGTACTAAAACGCTTTCTCGATCAAACACGCTTTAATTTCAATCGAAAAACTTTCAAGAAGACAAGATATGAAAGAAATTCGTTTAATGTCATTATGTTAACTGCAAAAGGAAGAAAAACATCACGCGGGTGCGTTTAACATATGCCGCATGAGAGAGGAGGCAAAACTGGTTACAGACAGTTCACGCGGCAGTGATGTAACAGTCTTCGGTTGTTTGTTGTCGTGCAACAAGAAAAAACGTTGAAGTGACCGATAAATCATTTGGTTTGAATCGATTCAGTCTTCAGTCTCTTCCAGCTATATTCAAGGCATAAAAATAAATAACGAGACTGTCTAGGGATCTCAGTGGAGAATGACGCGGGACGATTAGCGGAAATCCCAATGATTGAAATCATCGCTTATTTGTGAAAACAAATTAGCACGAAAAATCTTACATTAGAGTTTTGAATTGTTCAGCGTTAAGACTGTAGACCGGAGTTGTCGCTTAGGCCACTTAAATTTGTTCGATTTTAACACAGTATTGAAAAAATTAAGAAATGGCAGCATAAAGCAAGAGCTGTTGTTGGTTTCCCATGATTAAGAACAAGTGTAGTTATCTGTGGATCACAACAGAAACCTCTTTTCTCCACTAGTCAGTAATTTTTACAAGTGAAACATGACTACAATACAACACTGAACACGTTTTACCAAAACAATTTGAAAATGTTATAAGCCAATGAGATGTGTGTCATTCAATAACAAGATAATGGTGGATAACGGCAGTCTCGTTTTTCACTAACATTAGCCAAGTCCACCATTGAAATCTCATAATCAGGAGTTACTGAGCTTCCCAAATTTGAAACGTTTGAAATGGCCACAAGATTTAACAGTCTGTGAAAAAAATGTTTTTAGGTCTTATTTCAGACTGAAACACTCGCAGTGTAAGACAAAAAGAATTCTTTAACTTCGTATGGCCTTTAGCTTTCAAAAACGCTTTTAGAAGTCCCGCGCGCAAAATAGGGGAAGTTAGAATGCGGCATAAAATCGCACTAATCGGAAATAAAACCCGCACGAAACATTTGTTTTTATCTCGAAATTTTGCTCGGTGACCATCCTGATTTTTTGCATCCATGCCCATAATTTACCCACACCGTCAGAAATATTTCTTTGTAATCTTTCCTCGTTTCAAAAGGATTATAACGAATAAAAAACCCTTTCTAGTCACCTTAAACCAGACAAACCACGCAAAGGAATTGTGACAAAAAAGCTACTGTTACAACTACATGAGACAATTTTGCGCTGATAACACAGATGTGTCTGAGAAAGTACGATTATTAGGTTTTCCTCCACCTATCGAAGATGTTGTTTGTTTGACTGGCAAGAACGTGGCAGTTTCTTTTCGCCAAATATCGCAAGGAATATTGAAATTTAATTTCAAATAAACGTGAACTTAATTGCGTTTTGTGTCGCTGTTCCTCACACAGTTTCCGTGGTCATAGTGCCTGTCCTCGTCCCTTTCGCGCAAGGCTGTTTAAAATCATAGTGAAGATCATTGTTCCTGTAACTGCTTGTGCTTTAGGAGGCACCTAGGAACATTTATCACTAACATGTTTTTGAACCGTCCTCGGCTTTCACTGTGCAGTGTAACATATCTGTAGCGTTTGCAATTCCTCTGAGACTGGCATTGGCAGCCCGCCGGGTTTGGCCTAAAAGATAACCGACACAGGTTTCGATTTCAATGGTTTCAAGGCAAGTACGTCGAGCAGAAAATTTATGTCCGATACGTGTAAACACAAAATTAGTGTTTGTAGCAGATGGAGCCAAGTGTCAAGGTCATAGCGATTTCATAGTATATGCCCACACGAAAATATCCCCTCAACTACACAGTCAAAATAATTTTTGTAATCGCTTGACATTTCTAAACAAACAAATAACAGTTTCATGAGGTTTAAAAAAGGCTTTCTGGGCAAATTTGGTGAAAATTTTTGACTGCATTTGGTCTATTTGAGACTGTGCCCGGCTGCCGGGCATATAGCCACAGCGTACCTTTAAACTTTTCATATTGTTTTTGTCAAATATCATCAGTGTTGTATTGTATTCGTGTTGAGAAAAGAGGTTTCTGTATAGCGATCCACAGACAACTGCACTTTTAGTCATACGAAGCAAACAATTCTTGCTTGATACTGACGAGTTTCTCATTTTTTTTCGATGCTGTATTAAATCGAACAAATTTAAGTGGCCTACTGAATTGTGAACGGGTACACGAAAATTCCGATTTACAGACTTTCCGCTGTCACAAACTGTGAGGGTCTCCCAGGGGGGGTCCTTGTTCCCTTGTTCCCTTCCAAAATTGCCCTATGTTCCCATGTTCCCACACTTTTTACATATCTGCTTACCACCTACCCCCGCCCTCAACTCTCTCCCTGAAAAAACAAAACCAAAACAAAACAAAAGAAAACACAAATGACTAAGAAGAAGAATAAGAAGCAACATTCCCTAGTCAATTACTACATGTTGACGCTTGTTTAACCTTCTGTCCAATCTTTCAACTCTACAATTTTCCCATAATTGTCAATGTGACATATTACCACAAAAAATGACAAATTTAATGACTTTGGTGGCAAAACAAAGATAAATGATTCTAGAAATTGGCAATTGCAAGTTGGAGTTTTACATGGGATGTGCTTATAAAGTAAGAGTATAGATTGTATGTGACATCATATGTGTAAAATGGGGGTGACAGGCCTGCACGACTCCCACGCTCGTGTTTTAGCCGTTCTCATAACTTTGCTCTCACGAGTATATCTTTTAAGGACCGTCCTTTTTTATATGATATTAAAGGCGGTTCCTTAAAGATTTCGTTGAGTAATGGTTGTTTTTTAATCAAATGCCATTTGTTCATGATGATCTGTTTTAAATTGGGCACTGATGGTTGATATTGCGTTACAAAAGGCAAGATTCTTTTATTCTCCCTGCGTTTTTGTTGGAGGGCTAGCTTTCTGTCTTCAAAGTTTACTTCTGAAAGTGTATTTCGTAAAAAACTTTCTGGGTAACACATGGCCAAGAAAACCAGATGATACCGTCAAGACTAGAGGATCGTACGGCTGTTTACAGTGATGTAAAATGCTCATAACTAGTAATGATGGCGATACTATATCAAGGTATTAATGCTGTTTTCAATATTTCAAAATGCATTCTGGTTTTATTCCTGCAGGGTTCTTTAGCCAACTTTGTCCTGTAATTAAGCATGGCGAATAAAGCTTGAGATCAAAATGTTACCTCCATGTATATTCTTATCGGAACTACAGTACTGAGTTGTCTTCAACATTGAATTGCTTTACCGCCAAAAACAAATTCAGCAAATTGCAGTACTCTTGCAGTGTACAATTCGTTTCTCTGATTGCTAGAACATTTCTCGAACTTTTCTTGAGCGACACGTGAGCGTTGCATCCACAAGACTGAATCAGCGCATTCCTGGGGCAGCGATGGGTTGTTCGTGCGGTCTATCACGTTTGGAGAGAAAATGTTTTTGAAATCCGAACCCAAACGCTACGAAAGAGCCGAAATGGAAACGACGCGACAGCTTTGATAGCGTCGAAAATGCTTTTATATTTTTTGCTACGGGAATCTTTTCTGCTTTTAGAAGATTAGTACTATCGTGTGTTGGTTCGTCCTTTTGTCAACTACCTTGTTTGTCGCCTAATAGCGTATCGCCTGGGCATAAATAAAGCTGAAAATAAGAAATCGAACATGCACGCAAACAATTTACAACAGCCTTGTATGATGATAGGAAGAGAAAGCTGGTAAATTTTAGGCTCGTTAATGACAGGAAATAATGAATGAAGGTATGAACACCAGCGTGTGACGATTGTGTACTTCATCACGTCTCAAAGGGTTTCTGGAAGAAAATTCCTAGCGCAAATAAGTGCCCTAGCAAAGAAGGAGTGTATGAAATGACCAGTTTTATGTACCCATCGCGATCGGCTGTAACAAGAGCGTATAGGCTGTAGACATGGCAAGAAAGTTGTGTCTTAATGTTAATTTACTTTAGGTTACTGTTATGAGCTCACATTCAGCATTCCAATGTGCAGTAGTAAAAAAAAAGTCACAATTTAAGAAAAGCATTAGTCAAATAAACTGATATTTTACATTAGCGTGTCAATGCGCCACTAATCCATCCACACCCCGTCCCCTCCCCGGTTCCCAAACCCACCCTACCCGGAACATGATGCTTCCAAGAAACAATAACACTGTTTTGTCGAGGCTAACGCGTGTTTAGCTCTTGATCAAAATGCGTGCAGAAAGCAAACGACACAATGTCCCATATTATCGCTGTTTTTGTGCATAAAAGTTGCGAATTCATGCTCTACGATTAAAGGGACATCTTTGAAAAGAGACCGCTATGACGGCTTCTAGGTACCAAACGACAGAGGTGAGTTGTAACCTTAACTTGATATGAACTTAAGACCGATCCTGTTTAGTATAGAACAAAAATTGATTTTTAAGGAAGAAAAGCACGTCTCCTGATGGCGAAATATCAGTGCCACTTTTTGAATGCGTAAACTTCTCTCCAGAAGCGGCTTCGCGCCAAAACGATCGCTATTTGGCGCCAAACGAAATTAGATTGAAATAATCCACACGATTTCCTGAGTAAACAGCCGCTCACATCTTAATTTTATTATGATGCTTTTCATTGGATCCCGAAACAGGAAAGAAACAGTCCATGTTTAAGACTGATAACAGAATTAAGTCGCAGTTTGTGTGCCGAGTCGGCTAGCTAGGCGTACCACAACGGAATGAATCTTAAGTCTGTTTAATTCAAACTGCAACGCTTGTTTCTTTTCGGCTTTCGACTGAATGGGGTAGCTAAAATGAGAGTGTTTCTTAAGATGGGCTTTCACTCAAGTTGTAGGTTTTACCAGAATTGTTTCGCTTTTCTAGACAAATTCTTGCGACGCGTCTTTTCACTTCGCCAACGTCCTTATTGGTTGGTCCGTCTAATATTATCCACTAACGTGAAAACCATTAACCTCGTTATCCACTACGGAGCCCTTCATTGGACGAGGATTGCTCGCTCATATGTCAGCAGGTATTTCATACTGTGTTGCACGCAGAAGACAATGCTTTTCTTCTTGTGCATTCGGGTTCACTGTTATTCTCTTTACCCATTTCCAGTTTTCCCTACCATATTAAAATATCGGATTGTTGATATAGTGCAAATAATCACTGAGCGTAACAAAATAAACTTGCTCTTTACGGCATATGGACTCAGGAGACTAAGCTTGTCCTCTTATCACAAGAACATTGCGTGCAGGAATGTTTACAATGTCAACATCTGATAAGGACTTTCCTTTTCGGCGCTTAGCAGGCCAGTGCTTTTTAAAATCTTTTTCCTTGTTGTGGTCATTTTTCTTATTGGCGTTTAAATTAGAACAGATAGTTAACATTTAATGTTATTCCTAAAAGCTTTACTGAATCCTGGAAATTTTAAAAATAAACAGTATGATGGGAAATCGTCTTCAGTGACGCTTTGTTTAAAATTTTTCCACTTAACGGCATTGTATGACAAAGACTGCAGCATTCGAAGACAATCAAAATCAACAATTTTGTTTTCCTTAAAGGCGAGGAGATTGGGGTTTTTCATTATATGTGTAGGGGGCATCAAGTAAGTTTTTCAGGTATAATCCTTGAAATATTACTGGTGGGATTAACTAATGTTATCTGCTAACACTTTAGCTGTTATCCAGTATTATCTTGTTACTGGATAACATTCTCCCCATTGGCTATAACATACTTGTTAGCTAATAACATTATTACTCTTGGCAGCCCTAGATAATCTGGATCGTGATTGGCTCTAACATGTGATAACAGGCGATAACCACTAACACTAATTAGTCCCAATTATTTTGAACAAGTACCAATTATAGTGAACATGTGTTGTTAATAACTATCAAAAATTGTGAGTATATGGACGGAAAAACATGCAAAGTCTTTGAAATCCCACTTTCCTTGTGTTTTCGATATCAGCGTGTTCACTTGGTAAAATCGGTCTAAGATGTGTTGCTTGACACCTTTTGTATTGACATTCTCGTGCTCTGGGGTGCAGCAATGTGTGATAGATGTCAAACAGGGAATCGGTAACCGTGAGCGGAAATTCGAAAATTGGTAACTGGTAACCAGATTCCAATTATTAGTATAATTTGTGGACAGAAAGTTGTTCTCGTTCTCTTAAGCTGTGAAGGCAATTTATTAACAGCTTGCAAATTTTACATTCGGAATTTTCGGTCAGACAAATTTGAACCAATAACAACAAAAAGTAATAACCACGTCAATTCTTAAAAATGATAGGGAAACTTCAAATTGTCATCTTTTATAACTCGAACAATTTGTTCAATCTGATATCAAAAGCGGGATCTCTTTAGATATTACTTTTGGCAAAACTGAATTTGTAGCTTGCAATTTCTGATTTCCAACATAGTGGCATGACCATGTGAAGCATTCACCAAAGTCCGCGCATTAAAATTCAGCTGAAAACTGTGGTCACTTCAAAGCATCTTTTTTCATCGTTCACCGCCATTTCGCTTTCATCGTTTGAAGTAGGTTTAAGTACTAGTTTCTCTTAATACAGGAATTGTGAATGGTCTGATGAAGACAATAGATGAAAGAAAGCTTATTATTGGCGAAGATAAAAATTGCCGCCAAATATAAATAAACATGCGACAATTTTTGGCTACGTGTAGAAGTTCATTCATCAGTGAATGAATGAGTGAAAACGTAGTATAAACTCTTTTTTCCCACAAAAAAGAGCTGTTTTGTTGCGGAGCTACAGAATGAATATTTCCGTGGAAGAAGTGGAGTCGGCTGAGATGTTAAGTGAGAAATTGAGAATGAGGACAGAAACAAAAAAATCTAGAAAAATAAAAAATTCTATGAAGAACTCATCGAGGAGGTTATACAAAAAGAGTTAAAAGAGAAGATGACCTCCTATCTGAAACTGAACCATTGAAATAAATACATTGAAAAGCTGGAAAGAAACAAGGTGACTGACAAGAATGGGAAGGACTTGTCAAGGGTGAGTCCCACTACAAGGTGGGGGTACCACCAAGGTGGGGAAGGACTTGTCAAGGGTGAGTCCCACTACAAGGTGGGGGTACCTAAATGACCTAAAAAAAAGAGCGCAGAGAGCTTTATGGTTCATGAAAGCTTATGGTTTAAAATGAAAGAGATAGAAGTAGAAGAAAACAAAAAAAAAAACAAACGTTAAGCTTAAGCTTAGATCACCCTTCCAGCACCACCACTTCAAAAAGGAAAAATGAAAAGAAATATTAAAGAAAACTGTTTTAAAAGTTAAAATGAAATTAAGTGTAATATAAGAGTAAAGAAAAATGAAAAGGAGTAATTTAAACAAACCAATCTCAAAGTTAAACTGAAATAAAATTTAAAACTAAAGAAAAATGAAAAGAAATATTACACCAAGCCATTTTAAATTTTTAAAGTAACTTCATTTCAAAGCAAAACGAAATAAAAATGAAAAGAAAAAAGAAAAATTTCATGGCCTATGCCTACCACAGTATCCCAGCATACTTTCCAAGGGAGGCTTTACAGAACGACAGGGGACAGATGTTATGCTCCCGCGCCATATTGAATTTTTGAAGTGCAGTATGTCTTCGTACTTTCGTAATGATGCTTGGAAGGAGGACATACTGCACTTCAAAAGTTCAATATGGCGCGGGAGCATAACATCTGTCCCCTGTCGTTCTAAAGTGCAGTACGTCTTTGAACTTTCATAATGATGCTTGGAAGGAGGTCATGGACCTCAAGGAAGATTTGAAAAAAATATGTGGGTCAACTGTAGAAGCGAGAGCAAATTCTAAGCTTTGTAAAAAGGGATAATTCTTCTTATTAAAAACTGGACTAGGTATATTGGATTTCTAACATTTTGATTGGCTCATCGGAGCTAGGCTATCAGCTCATATACCTGCTGCGACCAAATATGGTCAATGAACACTCAACAACAAAGTGAGCTGAAAGTTTTTTCCTCGCGAGCAACCCGGCGAGAAAAATGGACGAGAAAAATCACTTGCCAGCAAATTTAAATTAAGCAGAAATTCCAACAACGTCACCAACAAGCACCACCAACAGCGTCGTCTAACACAAGCCAAAATTGTTTGAAGAAACTGTGCAGAAATAGAAATTTAAGCATTAAGCGTTGTGTTTACAATTAATTTCTTTCATCGATCGTCACGTCGATCATTGAAATTGAACAAACGGTAGGTATTAACAGAAAGGATTTCCACTTCAAAATATCAAGACAAGACATAAAATAAAACACAATGAAATGGGGCTGGAGCATTTAATAAAAACTATCACACATTTATGGCGAGTCGGTGCGAAAATCATGAAGCACTGTCTAAACAAGTGCTAAAACAAAATACAGCTGCAAACTACCAAGAAGGAAGGAAGGGCGAGATTGTTTTTCGGCTTTAACATGCAAAATCAGGACACTGGTTTACCTGCACTTGTTGTAGCTCTGTGTTCCAACAGGTGGAAATGCTCAAATAGAAATTGGATGCCATGTAAACGGAGTTGAATCGCTTTTCCAGTTGTTTGAATGTTGTTTTTACCATTCCGTCCGCAACCTCTAAACCGAGAACAACTGCATTTTGCGCTTTGCGTTTAATCTACAGTAATCTTGCTTCTGAGCTGCATAGAAAATACCTCTTCAAGTTCAACTGTTCAAATTTGTTCTGTCTTCAGTTCGATCAAACACGCACATGATGGCTCCATTGTGCGAACAGATTACAAACTTGTTCAGTTTCAACTCCAGCAGCTATATGGTGAAATTGTACAGCTTCAATCCGCTTCGAACGATGATTACAACAATGTTCAGGAAAAATCAAACATGTACCATATTTCAGAGCCAATAATTAGAAGATTTTTTTCCAAAAGGTGTGCTACTTTGCTCACTTTCGAGCAGTTTTCATTGATTCATTCAGCTTTGCAATGAAACGCTGCAACACTTCGCAAGGTTTTGGCGCCTTTTTCGTTCAGTCATGTGATCGATTCTTGTTCCGCTGAAATTTCTTTTCTCATTTTTCCCGTTCTTTCTGATTTTTTTTTTCTAAATAGTGGTTTAGTCCAAGGATAGTTAACAATTATTCTACTCGGCTTGCTGGATATCAAATGATTACAACCAACTCGGCGCTAAGCGCTTCGTTGGTTATCTATCATTCGATATCCAGCGCGCCCTCGTAGAATAATTGTTAACTATCCTTGGATTATTGGCTCGCTCAATAGCAGGATTTGCCAATCTGGGATCTATTACAGTGACCGGGATGCAACAGTTGACGATGTTAGACAAGCAGTTGCAGAGGAGCTCGATGGGCCTGGGAAATGTCTTGGGTACAGTGCCATTGGGTACAATTGTATGACGAGATGTGGCAGAAACTTGCACATACTGGAAAGGACTTCACGTTGGAAAGAAACAGAAACACAGACATTCGACACAAATAGAGGAAGTCGACTTTATTTTGATTGTCAAAAGAAACATTATCCTATTTATGAGACAAACCGAAACACATCATTGTGAATGGACTTAGTTTTTAATATCTCATCGTTTATTCTTAATTTGTGGCAGAAAAAAAGCTCAAGATGCACTGTGGGACAGGCAAACGCACGGCTTAACACCTCAATAACTCAAGCTCCAGGACAACAGTGGATTGGCCCATGAAATAAACTTAACCCAAACAGGTAAACTAATTTTTCAGACGTACATTATATTCCATTAGAACAACTAAAAAATTATTCAGGAAACACAGTTATGAACTGTCTTCTTTCCACTTACTTGACAGATGATGCTGAAAAAGATAAACTCCAACTAGTGAAGGAAACCCAAGCAGTCAGAGCAATTACCAGGAAAAACAAGGAGACAGTTGTAAAGACAATCACACAATTGCACATCTTTAAGCATCTCTGAGGAATATGGCACGCATGCACTTGATTTTGATAGCAGAGTATCATTACATATAAATTGTTATCATAATTTCTCTTTTTTCCAGACAAGAAGAGGCACGCTGCTGAGAAGCTCCCTGCAGATGAAAAGGAAGAAATCCTATTTGTCATGGATAGGTTTTCAACTTCTTGGGAAGCCTATCTTGAGCGTACACAGCAAAGATGAAACCTTGCCAAGATCTTACCTAACAGGGGGATGCCAGGCCAACCTGGACGCAAAGTGGGAAATAAAGAAAAGGCCAGGGGAACATCCAGGAGCTGAGCGGTCATTCAAGGAATTACTGCAGCAAGAAATTGAAGAGCGTGTAACTAAAAATACCTACTGTACACATATCTTTAATATGTTGATATGGTCCGCAGTTTTACCCACTTTTGAAGATACATGAGCTATGTACAATGTAGACAGCGGTTGCAAGAATAAAGTGAAAATCAACAACAACAGCTACTCAAGTTGCATTGACATTACAACTCCACCAGTGTACATGTAGCATTGACTATCTTTATTCTAAATTTCTACAAAAACTTAATATAAACCTTTTCTTTTGCAGCTGAAGAAGTCCAGCCAAACAGAACAGACTGGTGATGGTGCGCATATGTCACATTCCAGCTCACTATTTGTTTGCTCCTTCTCTATTCTGGATGAAGGTTAATATGTTCTCTCAAGCGCAGATACCATATAATATCTCATCTATTGCTATATACAAAACTACAGGACGTCTTCACCATGTCGACTAGATTTTCTCATTTTGCAAGTTTTTGTATTATTGAAAAACAGGAAAGTCAAGTATTTCTTGGCATTTAAACTAGTGAAAATTCATTGCCACAAAAAATAAATTCCTGTAACAAGGTTAATAACCTTTACTGGAATTGAAATAAAAAACCATGCACAGAGTGAAATGACTGTGAACATCTGCGGCAAACTAACTTAGTTCTTTGTGTCACTTCAGGCAACCACTCTATTAAATGTAAAGAAGATCCTCGCAGTTATTAATGCAACTTATGCAGTTGCCAAAAGAAAGCCTGAAAAATCAGGCTTACCGGGATTCGAACCCTGACTTCTGCGATACCGGTGCAGCGCTCTAACCAATTGAGCTAACAAGCGAACTGGGAGCTGGTCATTAAATTGGTTCGTAATATACCTGGGAAAGATGAAGATGAAATTATTAATATATGAAATTCATACATTTGAACTGTGGAATGAAGAAATAAATGTAAAGAAGATCCTGGCAGTTATTAATGCAACTTATGCAGTTGCAAAAAGAAGGCCTGAAAAAATCAAGCTTCCCGGGATTCGAACCCTGACCTCTGCGATACCGGTGCAGTGCTCTAACCAATTGAGCTAACAAGCCAACTGAGAATTGAAAAGGGCGGCTTAAGTCCACGTGAAGAAGATTAAGAGAAAAAGAGAAGAGAAAAGAAAGGAACTAAGACGAACAGAAAAGAAGGCAAACGAAGGATCGAGTATGAGTAGTAGTTAAGCATTTTTTAACCTATTTTTTGAACTTGTAAATTAGGTTTTAATATTTTTATCTTGTAAACGCATTGAGGCTCTCGAAATGCGTATATAAAAACTGTTCTTCTTATTATTATTATCATTAGTAGTAGCCTTAGCAGTAGCAGTAGCAGTAGTAGTAGGAGAAGGAAAACTTGCCAATGATGCAAGACAGAAATCACAAGTAGATTGTGTAACACCGTCAGCATTTTCTTCCAGGATGGCTAAAGAAAAGGGCCAAGGATAAGGTGCCCCTACTCTACAAAAATCACCAAGAAAAAAGGCATAGGTGGTTCAAACATTTGTAGACAGTCCCACAACAAGAGGTATCTTGGCAAAACGTGGTTTTGTGCAATCATCATCTGACAAGCAGAATGTAGAGGCAATGAAGAGTGCAATGGCAGACTTGGCAGATGGGCTGGGAAAGGTTAAAGCAGCAAAGTCAACTGATCAAAGACCCACTTATGTCCAGGTTTGCATGCAGCTGCGAAATTTGCGATTTTTCGGGTGCTTGCAAAAAATTGCAAAAATCGCAAGGTCGACGATTTTTCGCATTCACTTGCGATTTTTCGCAATTCTTAGTCTTGTTAATGCTATAAGTCACAAGCGAGTTGCGAATTTTGCAAAAACTGCAAAAAATCGCAAGGTGAACGATTTTTCGCGTTCACTTGTGATTTTTCGCAGTTCTGTGATTAGGAACGATTATCCTGCGCGAAACTGATCAATCTTGCAGAGCGTTTTCATGGTTTAGCAACTGCACTTCAGTGCTTTACCATGAGACCGTGACAGAAAGATTTGATGTGTTTCTGGTTTCATTTACGCAAATATCTTTGAACGTATGAGTTTGTGCGTTTCATAATTCTGCAGTGAGCGACTTACAGTATCTCACGTCACTTCAGTCGTTTTCAGTCCACCATAAACAGTGAATGTCTCTGAGGTTTCTTTCAGCAAGCGACATATCTTATCTTATGTTCGCTTCAATAAAGTAAACTGATTGTAGGCAAACAAGCTATATATATTTAACCTTCAGTTCACTAAAAAAACCGATGGACTACACAAATTGACTTCACATCACAAATTTGCATAACTTCACAACAACTGGCGCGTGTAATTCGAAACTGTCACTTACACATGATGCCATCCAAAATCAAGAACTTTCGAAGGTTAACGAAGGAATTTGTTAACTCTCAGTCTATTCCTACATCGCTTTCATTCACTGTAAAACTTATTTCGGTCGATTGAAAACATATATACCAAAAAAGTTGTCGAGCCATTTGTTGCATGTTGACAACGCAACGTGTACGCTTCAGATCGAAAGATCGGCAAGTTTATTCTTCTCAGTATTCTGCAAACACAATTTCTACTGATCACTGTCAAATTTAAAACGTAGACACATGAGACTAATCCAGCAGATGTAACATCAATCTATGTATATCCCTTGTTCTTTTAAGCACACAATGCGAGATAAAACATAAATCTATGAATATCCCTCGTTCTTTAAGCTTCCAGCACGAGATTTACCAGGCATATATGAATATCCCTCATTCTTTAACTCCAAGCGCGAGATGTATTGTGAATTACGAATATCCCAAGCTTTATGAAACATCCCTGGGGGTGGACGTAGGGGAATGCACGAGCAGAGAATTGGGACCGATTTTATCCCAGTCTCTCTCAAGCAGGCCTGGCAGATTTATACTGAGGTCTTTGCTACTCTAGCTTGTTTACACTCATCAGTAACAAAAGTTTAGCCATTTCACGTGTAACCAAAGCCATCAAAAGGAACAGGAAACAACTTCAGTCCTTTGTGATAGTCTTTAGGGATCATAAACAGGCAAACAAGGGGAAAAAAAGGTTCATCACTGCTATATGTTTGCTATAATCTATGATTCTTCATCGACAAGCTGTGAGCTGAGAAATTCTGTTCTAGCCATGCTTTTTCAGTCTAGAAATGTAAAAGACGTCTGTACAAGTACTTCCACAATTCAAGGATGTTTTTTTTTTTCGACTGAATGGCCTTCAATTCAAACATGTCAATTGCACCAGTAGTTTACATTCGGGAGCTGAGAAATTCTGTACTACCCATGCTTGTTCATGGCTGGAAATGTGAAAGACGTGCTTTTGATTTCTACCCGTACTTCCACAATTCAAAGATGCTTTTTTTTCCTGCTGAGTGGCCTTCAATTCAAACATTTACATCATTAACATTTACATGGAAATGGTAATCTTCGTAATGAAAGACCATATGGCACATAAAACAAACTTAGGGAATGCAAGACAATAATTATTAGCTGGATTTGACCAAAGGCCCTTTACACATATTGAGTGCTGTAAATTACAAGTCATTACTGATTTGGGGTCAAGGATACTGAGCAAGATTTCAACTAAAACTTCCACGACAATATTATTTCATCCTACCGACTACCTTTCCTTCATATAATTTTAATTTTCACTGATGCAGCATCACAGGAATTTCTGATGCTGGTCATAAGCTTCCATGACCACGTAAAACATCACACAAAGGACAGAAGTGTAACAGTCTGAAACAACATTTTGTTGTCCCCAGCTTAATCACAACAACGAGTGGATTTGTGAGTAAACCCATATTTATTTACCTTTAATGCTACTGGTTTGGCAACTTGCCTAGCTAATTACCATCGATAGTAAGGTGTTCTTACAATAAGCTTACTATAGTAATCATGATAATTCACTTGATTAACAACTGTACATGGTTACTGTACCATTAAATGATTCCACTTTGTATTGTGTATGACATCACTTGTCATATAAGTGGATTCCACAGTTGTGTTTGGGCACTCTATCTCAATCTTTACACTGCTTTCAGTATTTGCAATTTTTGCAGTTTTTGTAGCAGCTGAAAAAAGCACTACTATATCTAGGATAGCTTATTTGATACCAAAAAACAAAAAACAAACAGAAAAAACATCAATTTCAAGAATCTAGCTAGTGATTCTAGTGAAAAAAGCACTACTATATCCAGGATAGCTTATTTGATACCAAAAAACAAAAAAAACAAACAGAAAAAAACAGCAATTTCAAGAATCTAGTGATTCAATATTATTGCCATCCGATCTCCAAAGAATACATGTTAGCTACAAAATTATCGATTTTTTTCCTTTCATTTACACAGGGACATCTTTGGGTTTCCATTTAAGACTTTGAATTTCCTCCAAAGTAGCCCTTGGCTCCACACAATCACATATACAAGTGCCAAGCTTCTCCACCCAAACACACTTCCCACTTCCCTACCCCTGATAAACCTTTTGTTGCTGAAATGACACTTAAATAAAAAAGGAAATCTCACAGGTGTCCCTGGGATAAGAAAACAAGCCTGGGAAAGTACTTAATAACAACTACACATGAAGCACCCATGGCTCCAGCTCTATCTTAAGGCATGCCGGGACAGAAAACACACTGTTAAATTCGTCGTAAACACCCCAGGGTGGACAGTTTTGAAATCTGTGTAACAAGATACATCTACTTGTTTTGTTTGTACAGTTATAAGTGATTGACACATGAACCTTGTGATAAGTGGTATGTACAATAGACTTTGATCAGTCCATTTTCGAAGCGAGATGTGCGAGATCGAGATATGCGAAGTTACGAGATGAAATTGTGTATATAGGGACGACTATAGGAATAAACGAATCAATTCAATTACAAAAAGTCGCAATTTATGACATGGCACCCAATGTGGGGCAAGGACCAGCGGCCCTGAGGTAAAAGACGTTCGAAATAAGGTGATCAAGACGATGTCAGAAAAAGAAGCGAAAGAAAGGCTCGACCGAGTCAAGGTGATACAAGCGGCGAATCGGGGAGTTATTACGAGGAAAATAAGCGATGTGGACGCGATTGTCAGTGGAATTACATTAAACGACGATCGAAGAAAGAGTTTGGAGGTTTTGGATCGATTGCTTACAGGCAAACTTAAAACCATCGAAGAACTGCACCAAAGCGTTTTATCACTGTGCAGTGTTGATGTCATTCAAGTGGAAATTGAAGACGCTGAAAAAGTGTTGGAGTGAGTTGTGGACTGCCAAAAACGAATACAAGATGCACTACAAACGAAATCCAACGAGCATGAGGGCCATCAATTGCAGATCAATTCTACATCTGGAGCTACAAGTAATCTGGCAAAGGCTAAATTGCCAAAGTTGATTTTGCCGAAATTCCGCGGGGATATCACAAAGTGGATCAGTTTCTGGGACTCGTTTAAATCGGCCGTCTGCGAAAATAAAGCAATTTCACTGGTAGATAAGTTCAATTATTTGAATTCCCTTCTCAAAGGCCCAGCATCGTGAGCAACCCAAGGATTATCATTCACTGACGCCAATTACAAGTCTGCTGTCGAAATTTTACAAGAGAGGTTTGGCAGGCCTCAACAGATTATCTCGGCACACATGGACGAATTGCTAGAGATTCCTAACTGTTCCGGAACTGAACGTTCAACATCCTTAAGGTTCATTTACGACCAGATCAGCGTGCATGTTCGTGGATTGTCTTCCCTGGGTGTTGCTTCTGATGAGTATGGCAGTTTATTGATTCCAGTAATAATGGCTAGGCTTCCGAGCGAAATTCACGTGCGCAGCGCAAGAGAAACTAAAAGTTCCGTTTGGAAAATGGATGAAATTCTAGAGATCATTAAACAAAAAGTCGAAGCAAGAGAAATGAGCAAGGGAGTTAAAGCGCAGGAAGAGAGAAAGCAAATCATGTTTCAACAACCCAGGCATCCCAAGCATCCAACCACGAGTTCATTCTTCATTGGCAAGCGAGATCAAATGAACAACAGCTCACAAACGCATTGTGTTAACTGCGACGACCTGCATTATTCAGCATCTTGTACTAAAGTCATTGATCCAAGGGATCGAAGAAACATCCTAATCGAAGCGAAATGTTGTTTCAAGTGCCTGTATCCCGATCATCATGTGAAAGATTGCACAAGTTCTACGGCCTGTCAACATTGTGGAGGTCGGCAATTTGTTTTGGAACAATTCAGCATGTACAACCGCCACGCCCACCAACAAAAGAACTTGGGCAAATCAACAAAGAAGAGCGTGGCGCTTCGGGAGGCACGATTACAGCAATTTCGAGTACCAAGGCCAAGGGAAGCATTTTGCTACAAACTGCTACTGCAATTGCCACAAACGAAGATGGTTCCCGATCATTACCTGTGAAAATTTTATTCGACAATGGCAGCCAGCGATCCTATGTAACCGACAATCTCAAGTCGAAGCTTTGTTTGAAGCCAATGTCATCTGAGACTCTCCACTTAAATACATTTGGAGAAAATGTCTACTGAAAGCAGAGATGTCAAGTTGTTACCTTGCCCCTTCGCAACAAGCAGAACGAATACCTGGAAATCACAGCGCTCAATTTCCCCGTTATCTGTTCGCCACTACCAAAAAGTGTGGACATCAACGACTATCCTCATTTATGAGGTTTAGAGCTAGCGGACAGATCCGAAAGTCAATGCGGTATTCACATTCTCATCGGCTCACATCACTATTGGGATATTGTCACCGGTGAAACAATTCGTGGGCATTCTGGGCCAATGGCAATAAACAGTAAGTTTGGCTGGCTTCTCTCAAATCCGACTAACGTTTCCTGTTCTCCAAACAAGTCAAATGCCGTCTCAAATTTAATTATTTCTGGTGGTCCATGTTTTTAAGAGGCTAGCGACAAAGACGAAATTGCAGACATGTTGAAAACATTCTGGGAAACCGAGAGTTCTGGAATTTTAGACGACTCCAAGATCGAACGACAGGTAGCCGATGTTGCAAAGCAAACCGATATCTCCTTCAATGGTCGCCACTACGAGACAAGATTGCCCTGGAAAGAAGACAGTGCACCAACCTCGAACAACTATGGTACGTGTGTGTCAAGACTACGATCCCTGCATCATAAACTAAGGAACGAACCAAATTTACTGAGCGATTACGACAAGATTATTCAACAGCAATGCGAGGCCGGAATTGTCGTAAGGGTGCCGAAATCTAATTGCACAAACCAATTGAACATCACCTCACCATGCAGTGGTCCGGCGAGATCACGAAAAACAAAGGTACACGTTGTTTATGATGGATCTGCTAAATCTTCGAAGGAGGAACGATCGCTTAATGACTGCCTTGAAGCTGGCGAGAATCACATTCCGCACATTTTCGATATGCTGGCCAAGTTTCATCAAAACGCAGTCGCTCTCACCGCAGACATCGAGAAGGCATTTCTAATGGTTGGCATCAAGCAAGAAGGTCATGACCGTAAGCGCCGCAGTCCTAAAGAAAGCAGAAACCCTTTGGATCAAATCGGTACAAGCAACGTCATTCTCCAAACATTGAATTTCTTATGCGCAAAGATCAGAAGTCTATCCCGCCAATCTACGTGTCACAGTTTGGTTATTCCTTCAAGATGGTGTCGTCAAATGCAAAGGAAGACTGAACAAGTCGTCGCTACCTGCTAACACTCCGAATCCAGTCTTATTACCCGCGAAACATACTTTGTTCAGCTTCTGATCAAGCAGTTAGCAAGCAAGAATCAGTTAAACACACTGGGATACGAGACACTCTGACAACACTACGAGAACATTTCTGGGTGCTCCGTGGAGGTGAATCAGTGAACAATTTCATTCGGAAATGTGTCATTTGTCGGAAATTCGAAGGGACACCTTACAGTTCTCCTCCTCAAGCCGATTTGCCAAGCGACAGAGTTTCTGAAGATCCACCGTTTACCCATGTCGGTCTCGACTTTGCAGGTCCTTTGTTCATCGAAACCAAGAATTCTGAAGGTGCTGAGAACAAGTCGAAGAAAGTCTATATTTGCCTGTTTACATGCGCGTCGACTCAAGCAATACACTTGGAACTTACCTCAGGACTAAGTGTTGAAGCATTTCTGTTGGCTTTTCGAAGATTCACAGGACGAAAAGGAGTGCCAGCTACTTTGCAGTCAGACAACGCTAAGACCTTCAAGTCGTCATCACGAGAGGTACAAAGGATTATCCGATCAGAGGAGGTGTGGCATTACCTCACGAATAAACAGTTTAAAGACACACACCTTAACTTTGAAACTTGAATTAGCAATTTTTTAAAAAAAATATAACACACTCATAAACATCATTTGAACACAGCGTAGCCCATGAAAAAAAAGACCAACGAAGGCCACAATACCTGAAACTCCAAGAAAAGGGAGAATAGTGTTATGCACGCTGTAGATGATGACATTTCCTGCATTGCTGGAATGCCATGTGAGGTGGGAAAAGCCATATCCTTCCCAACTAGTAATTACTAAGGCCTGACTCTGATAGGAAAAGTTACCCTAGAAATGGGAATTAACATTCAGTAGGTGCCTGGAGTTGGAAAATTCGACTCTACCTTTTTAAAAATGTCTAATTCCCCTATGTCTGCCTCCGCCTACTCTAAGGCTTAACATTAATTAATGCATTAAATTCCAATCAAAAAAGCAGATAGAGCATGCCTGCTGCTACACAGTGCCTTTTTCATCAACGTTTACTGTCAACTTTATGTCTGTGCACAAATAATCCCACACATTGTACATTAGACTACAAAACACACAAATCAATTAAGATTTCACTAAGTTTCACTAAACCGTAACTCAGAATGACCCCATTGTCGAAATTATGCAAAAAGACTTGAACGAGGAACGGTTTCAGCACCAGTCTCCCTCCAAGGTTGATCTGGTGCCTTGGTAAATGCGTTGTTCACTTATTACAGTGTTAATGGCTCTTGTGAACGGCAATGACAGTTACTTAGTAACTTTAAACCTACATTTCTACCGAACTTCAGCAATGGAACATGAAAGTAAGTTCTGCTCTTGGACTTAACCTGTTGCTCAATGTCACTTGTAAACATTTTGTGTGTTAACCTTCTTCGACAACCTTTCCATTCAGAGTATATTGGTGCATTCGTGACAACAGGGACATAATGAAATGGATTCTCAAGGAAGGCAGACAACATTTGTTGGATTTCTTTAAACATAATGACCTTCATACTGATAGAGTGCATAACAAGACATTGCTGACATGGAAACACAGATACTGTGCAAGCTTTCTACTAAATCTTCTACAAAAATATTATTTCATTGCCACCACAGTTCTTCCTTCATATCAGCTATGATAGTCTTTACTGAGACACTGCACAATAATTTCGGAGATGGGTGATAACCTTCTGAGATCACACAAACCATTTGCAAATGACCAATTACACTGGAGATGCTAGTATAGTGGTCTTGCCTTCAGGTTAATCACAACTTACATCACTCGGATATGTGAGTACACCCTAATTATTTATTTAATTATTTATTTTGCTATACTATCTAGCTGATGACTAGTTTATCATTATAGTAAACTGTGTTAAGGTATCAGTATAACCCATTTTACTGTCCGCGCGCGGTCCACTTTAGCACTCATTGTTTTAACAAAAACCCCTAGAAACCATACATTTTTTGAAAGCTTAATAATTACCGATTATAACAAATTCCATTTTAAATGGTTCAAATTCACCGTGTTTCAAAAATGTGAATATGTCTACAAAACTGCATGTCTGCATAAATCAAGTGATATGCCCGCTAAAATTAGCTGGGAGAAAACGATTAAGATGGAATCCATTAGGAAATTGAGTAATCAGTGGACAAAAATCTTGTACCAGAATAATTTAAAGTATATCGCATTCTTTTTTACATTTTTTGAGAGCTATGGATGTAATTTGTTATCTGTAATAGCCCCAAAGACATTTCTTATGGGAGCCCATTAAATTCAAATTCAAATTTCACAGGAATTGTGTAAACACAGGTAAAATAGATAAATGTTTATGCGTAAGATTTCATTTTGTGGAATTTGAAATTTATTTTCTCGGGCTCCCATAAGAAATTGTCTTTGGGGTTATTACAGATAACAAATTACATCCATAGCTCTCAAAAAATGTAAAAAAGAATGCGATATGCTTTAAATTATTCTGGTACAAGATTTTTGTCCACTGAAAATTACAATTACTCAGTTTTCTAATGGATTCCGTCCTAACATGGCATTCGTTTCTTCACACATTGGCCGCGGCCGCACTTGGAGAGTTGACTGGGTTAATTTTCTAGTAACCCGGTTAAAAATTTCCTCTCAACTTAACTCGGTTAAGTATGGTTACGAAAATTAACTCGGTTAATATTTTTTTAGCGGCCGCATTATACAAAACCAGACTGAAGTGACATGCTATTTATAAACAAGCAAAATGGCCGGCTTCCGTGATCACGCTATCATTTGCACCATTATTCTCCTTCTGTTTGGGTATATTTCAATGCGTTCTCGTCTTATCCAGTTTTTTTCCTTCTTATTGCGTTCAACTCAAATATCAAACGCAGTTGCTTCGAACATGTTGTTGATTTTACGCAGACGTCGTAGGGCCCGACGCCATCGAAATCCGCCACAGGTTTGGGTTTATCCAAGGAATCAGCACTGGTTTGAAGAGATCATCAGGAATCCTGCTATGCATCGGTTTTGGAAAGAACACTTTCGTATAAACTTAGATTCATTTCAAGAGCTTTGCCGAGTTCTGGCACCCCAAATGATGAAAAGAGATACTCGCTTCCGAGCAGCAGTACCACTAGAGAAACGCGTGGCTATTGGACTGTGGCGTTTAGCAACTGGCGAAAGTTACCGCTCCACATCGGTTACGTTTGGTGTTGGGAAATGCACAGCCCTTAACATTGTTCACGAATTCGTTCGCGCTTTGATTCACGTGAGAGAGGATTATCTCTCCTTTCCATCTAACGGAAGGGCCTTAGAAAATGTAATGCAGAAATTTGAGTTAAAGCATGGCCTTCCTCAAGTTGCAGGCGTAATTGATGGCAGTCACATAAAAATTAAGGCCCCCGAGAAAGATCATGAGGCATACTTCAATCGAAAGCAATGTTACTCCATTGTTCTACAAGGGGTGGTTGACTCAGAGTGCAAGTTCTTAGACGTCAGTACGGGCTTCCCAGGGAGCGTTCATGATGCGAGAATTTTTCGTAGAAGCGCACTCTACAGGAACATTATTGCGGGCGATATAATGGCAGGGGCGAGGGTGGTCGCCAATGTTAACATTAGACCATATTTGATTGGAGACACTGCGTACCCCTTGAGCCCTTACCTAATGACGGCCTATCACAGCGGCCGCTTAACCCCTACACAGGAAAGGTTCAACAAAATCCTAACAAAACTACGCGTTGTTGTGGAAAGGGCGTACGGAAAATTAAAGATACGTTGGCGTTGCATTCTTAAGGAGTTAGAGGATGATACACAAAGGGTTGCTGACATTACACTTGCTTGTTGTATTTTGCATAACTTTTGCATCATCATGGGAGACGAATTCGATGAAGATGACGATGATGATGACAGTGATGATGACGACGATGCAGATGGAAGAGAGGATGATGAGGAGGGGCAGGAGATAAGACGTGCCCTTACGGAATACCTGTCATAGGGACAATAGATAGAAAACCAGCTTTTTGCTGTCTTTTTCCTCATCCGTTACTGTGATCATAGCCCGGAGGGGGGGAGGGGGGGAGGGGGGGTACACAAAAAAGTTTTATACGGGGAGGCTCCGCCCCGAGGTCCAACCCCTTACCCTTTTATACACCATTTTGACAAAAAAGCACCCCTTTCATAGACCTTTTACTGGAAAAAGGTACCCCTTTTTATATACCTACACGACATGCATATGACATTTACTTAAAACAGGAATTTTTCTTGTCATTTTTATGTAGCGCTTAAGAAATTAAGATGATACAGCCAAAAGTTGTTCGAAATATTTAACTTACTGGCCTTTTCAAATATTTTAGTGACAAATTTCCATACCCTTTCAAATACCTAAACTTGTGAAATCCCTACCCTTTCATATACCTGAAGCCTGAAAAAGGTACCCCTTTTGGGCGGATCCTCCCCGTATAGGCCATTATAGGGAGTACCCCCCCCCCCGGGATCATAGGCTGGGGTTGTGTAGGGTCTAAAAAGAGGGGTGGGGATTAAAAGACTGCTGAATGGTGATTCATTACCATTCGTCAGTCTTCAGGACAGATAGAGTTTCGAAGGAGATGCCTTAATAACAAAAATCCTGTTGCTTTTATTTCATATTTCTTTCGTTGCGTGAACACAAATGTATACTAGATGTTGGGTTTAATAAATGTATCTAGCCAATTTAAGTTTATCCAAGAATATTTCTGAGTTCTTATAGTGTGTCTTAAGCACAGTCCAAAAATGCAACTGAAACAAAACCAAGAATAACATCTTAAACTTTAGTGAATACTGTCTGATGTGCAGTGTAAACACAACAATTTTAACAGGTCTAACAAGACAGTTGATATAACAGCCTTCAGTTCAGTTCACAGTCTTTCGGTCAGTCTTCATCAGAACTATCAATTTTCTCATCGGCTTTTCTTTTCCTTCCTTTTTGACCACCGAGAACCGATCCCAGTTCTTTAATCACAGTTATCAGCAAATCTCGTCCTCTCTCTTCTGACTCTTTGAAAAATTGAAAGCAGTGTTCCTGGCCCTTTTGGCTCGCTTCCAGAATTTTGGTCTGCTTCTCGAAAAGTTCACACCATCGATCATCTTGCTCATCTTTCATAAGTTTACCTTTCCCTTTCTTAGGCGACTTCCCTCTTTTAGGCGACTTCCCTTTCTTTACCTTGCTCTTCTTTGAGGGACTTTGTGGTGACCCATCCGTTTGTTGTAGCTGTACACCTGATGTGGAGGGCTTGCAATGATCTGAAGGCGGACTTGATACCAAATTTCCTACCGCAGCGTTTACAGGAGAGCCTACAGAGCTATCTTTACTGTCGACGGCCGCATGAGTTTCAAAACTGTTAGAGTCCTGAGAGTCCGCCGGGATTTGGCTTGAATTTCTTACAAATGGCATTGTAATTTCATGTTTATCACCCATAAACATATCCATCTGCTCAAAATGTTTGAAAGCCTTAATGGTTTTGGTTCCCCCACCAGTTTTAGTAGAGGAGTCTTTAGCTTTCTTGTAAGCATTCAGCAAATTGTGCCATTTGTCTTTGCACTGCTGCCCCGTCTTCACTGATGAGGATACGTTTATTTCCTCGCTTGACTTGTTCAGTCGATCTGCAATTTCTTGCCATGTTTTCGAACTACCGCTTCCTTTTATTGCGCTTTTGTGTTCCCTGCAGAGATCTATCAAAATTTCTTCCTCTCCCCTCATCCATGGAGTTCTCTTTCGGCTTTGAGAAGTGGCTGTGGAACCCGCTGTGGAACCCGCTGTGGAACAGTTTGAACTTTCGCCTTCTGATGACTGAGGAGAATGCGGTGTTTCAAAAATTGCAGGCGTAAATGCACCGTGTAGACTTGCCAGATATGGCGAAGCCGCAGCCGAAGTAGCTTGTTGATGATACCACGGTATCCCTTGTTGAACTAAATAATCGTTCTCCTGGCTCTCCAGTTCTCTAGTTGTAAGGGTAACTAACGAATTAAACCACGAACTGTGCGAATTATGACCAGCCGCCATGTTTGCGTGTAATTAAAAACATCGATCCTCGAACATCACATCTTACACGGTGATGATTGACATATTTGACAGCCAAGATCTGATAAGAAACCACTAACCCGGGTAAAACGACCTAGAAAGGTAGTTTAGAATTAACCTAACTCGGTTAAAAAATCTATTGTTCTTTGATTAATTTCCATGGGAACCGCTAACCTGGTTAAGAGTCGGTTAACTCTCCAAATACCCGGCCGCACTAGACATTTTTTTGACCCGGTTAATTTTAATTGATTAATTGGAAATAACTCGGTTAACTCTCCAAGTGCGGCCGCGGCCATTGACCTCCAAAACTGTGTCTCAGATTTTTGACACGTGCGTTTGTTATTTTTTGACTACAAGATAAAGTTAGAAAAGAGAAAAAAATAGAACTGCCTGCGGAAAAAAGTCACAACTTTTTAATGAGACGAATAAAAAGAATTCGCCGACAGGGTATTGTGGGAAAATTATCTGACAACAGTCTCTCCAAATTTCAGCCAATTTGGTCCAGGGCTGCTGACTTGGAATTCAAAATGCACGTTCAACTCGCCTATTTTTTACTTTCGAAAAACAGGGAAAATATAATTTTGGTTGCGTCCAAGAGTAATGAGATTATACTCGGGATTATAACACCTCAGGAGACACCGCAGAGGAATCAATTTTCCCTAACAATGGGACAATGACAGTTAACAAGGAACAGGCACAAACTGCCGCAAAGGCGGCAAATAATTCTCCTGAATACATCGCTTTCTGCACGTGTGAAGCCACAACTATCAGGTCAGAAAACGCAAAATTATTGTTTGGTTTACCATAACGGCATTCAAATTTTGACGTAGGAGTTCACGTAGAATCGTGACTAATCTTCGCAATTCTGACCAGGTCAATTAATGATGCCCAAGGCCCGCAGAAAGCCGCCGAGAACGTCCAAGCGAACAAAAACAAACGCGGCAGATGAGCGAGCAGGCGCCGTTATCAAGAGTTTGACTTCCGATGTCGATGCAAAGGAAAAGATGCTAGAAGAAATGACATTAGCTGGGTAAGGAAGAAAGGATTTTTCACCGGTGATTCTTTTATTCTACGAAAGACTAGTCAATATAAACAATCATGGTCTGCCAGATTGCAAACCGTGCCACGTGCTGGCGGCTACTAATTTATTCAGTCCCTAATGATGATTTACGTTCTTTTAGTTACAATGGGAGTCATTTTGCTTCTTCACTGAAAAACAGTGTGGGAGACGAGATAAAACGCGGAAAAATTCATTTAGCTGTATTTTTGCACGGCTTGCGCTCATCTGGTCGACCGTCTGCTCACTCACTTCTCTATTGTTTACATGTTCTTCCACTTCTTCGAGCCATTCCTGCTGGTTGTAATACTACCCTCTGTCGCTTGCAGCTAAAATGGCTGCACATTCTTGGTTGAAACTTTCCTTAGCTTTCTTTTGCCTCTGTTTTGACGAAGAAAACGGGCAAGATCTCTTTCTTTTGCCAGGCATCACCAAAGCGCATCGATCGCGTGTCAACTTCGCATGTGTGCTTTGCTGTCACGTGACTTCTTGCCCCACTAATTTTCCATATGACAGAACCTGTCAACGCTCAATTAAGTAACTAAGGTTACCGTGTACCTTCAGAGGTGTCTTCAGTCTTACACATGTAGCGCTTCTCAGTTTCGCCGCAGATACCCCAAACCCTATATCAAATTGAAGCTTATAAAACTGGCTATTTGAATATGCCACTAACTTTTCACGAAAACGAATTTTTAAGTTTTCCGCGAAGTCTGAATATGAAGGTCTAGATCGCCTTTTGAAAGCTCCAGCTCAAAGGGAATTTTAAAGTTTGCAATTTTTTTTGCTTGGTGAAAGTCCGGCACATAAGGGCTAAAAGACCTTGTTGGGGTTTTCCTTTATTCAGCCGCATTCAAAAGCTTTCAAACATTTTCTAAATCGCAAGAAAAACATACGGAGTAACGGCACAGAAATGGTTCTTAACGAAAAAATATTTAGAATTATCGAATTCCCCGACACGTTCTTGTTGAAGAAGCGTCAAGCTAGCGACTCTCCAAATTTGATGAAAATCAAATAAATCGCCTTTGAGTTGGAACTCTTTAAGGTGTCACCTTCAAGCGAAAAATGAATGTCGAGAAATAGCGCTCAAAAGAAAATCTTCGCTACGCAAACAAACACCGCCTCCAAACACCTTTGCCGACAGTAGACCAATCAGTGGGTGCTATTTTATCTTCCGGTCACCTCCCGTGGAAATTTTGCGCAATATTCTCTCCATGCAAATCCTAGTGTTCCTAACATTCAACCGTCTTACCATTTGGTCGAATTTCTCTCAATGTTGGGCGTCGCTTAACTGATATTATCGTGAAGGGGAGAACCAAAAGAGCGAAAACCTCAAGCCAACCAGCTGGGTCTAAACTGAAGCGGCCAAGCCGGGCAAAAAAGCGAAGCAAAGTGAAACTGAGCGCTCTGGAGCGCTGTGATTGAATCAGTACAACTGCAGCAGCTCTTTTGAACTGCGCTTCTTATGTTGGTTGAATGGGTACTTATTGTAGTGTCAACCTTAGCAAAGCTTATAATTGAACAATGCTCAAAGGGCTTATTGTTACTTGCGTTATCAAGCAACCGCATAGCTCTTGTTAGACACACAATTGTTTTGTCCGTTTCTCGTCGGCAAATAGGGAATTTTTAAAGGCAATTGTTGGTATCCAAAAGATTTCAATATTGTTTAGACATATTTGCATCTTTCCAAAAGAGTGTAATAAAGTAACAACAAAAGAGCAGTTTCATCGGGATCTGATAGGCCAATGTACAAATGAGTGAAACTATTAGCTGTGACAGCAAGCGAGGTTCCCCGCGAAGAGATCAAAAGGTCGTCTCCCAGCTTTGGCTATATACCACGGGCTACATGTACACTGTATTAACAAATCTAAAATAATAAAATTCTTCTTTTTGCATTAAACTCAAAACATTGAAGAAAATCAAAAGAGAACACGGGTAAAACGAGATGAATTTAAATTCACTATCTCTTTATTGTCGGTTCTTTGTTTACACTATGCGGGAGCTGGTAAACGGTAACAGTTATCAGGTTACTTGAATGATTGTGTGTTGTAAACTGTATTCATGTTAGGTCGCTTGTTCACGGCTGCTCTACTATCCCAGAGAGATCAAACAGAGGTACTACAGTGTATTCCATCGAATTGCAGTAATAACAGATGCTGTACGTTTCCGCGTAGTTTGCGCTCGCAAAATACATATTATTTGGTATTAAATCGTCTGGCGACTCACTGTCACTATTGCGATTAAAATCAGTCCAAACATTCAATAACCCTCTTTCTTCCGTTCTAAGGATATTTTGCCTGCTCGCTCCGATACTTTCCTCGTAATTGGAAGGTTCTGACGGCCATTCCCGATGATATGAACCTTTGTCTGAGGCAGCGAGGCTACAACGTGTTTCCTCTGTCATGCTTTTCTTGTCTTCTGAATTTTCCTCTTTTTTCGCTTTTTGGAGTTAGCCCACGGACATTTCCCGGCCTGTGGGTTTCCATACCAAAGTCATAACTTAGAAAACCAGGCTCTAACGACAAAAATATAACATAAACGGACATAGAACGCTTCGGGAAACAATAAATATGGAGACTCCCCCACAAACAATCTTTCCCGCGAAAATCGTTTTGGATTGCTGCACTCGCATCAATTAGCTGTCAATCAAAAATAACCTTTCACTTGCGGTGGAAAACGGTCATCCCATTTTCTTGGCGAATATTTGCT
Source organism: Siderastrea siderea (assembly GCA_964030785.1). Lineage (NCBI taxonomy): Eukaryota > Metazoa > Cnidaria > Anthozoa > Scleractinia > Rhizangiidae > Siderastrea > Siderastrea siderea. The sequence continues at coordinate 30,521,395 of OZ034969.1, forward strand.
CTTTTTTCAAATTTCTTTTTCGAAATTAAAAGATTCCAAGGAAACGTTTATTTTTATGGAAAAAAGTAAAAATCGTAAATTTGCCAATTTTAACGTGCACGGTAACCCTAACATGCAAAAAATCTTTTACGCGCAATTCCTATCAGCAGATATAACATTTTTTATGCAGTTTTTTAAATGAAAGATGGTATGAAAATTTTTCTATTTAAAAAAGTCAAATTATGAAAACTGGCAATTTTTCTGCTGTCTGATACCTTAACATAATAAGCTTGCTGTATTAGTATCATGATCAACTAGAATAACAACTGGCTCTTTGACTGGTTGTCAATAACCTGGCAAATGTCCAAACATCGCAGAACTTGTCGGAGCTCTCCTTGATAGTTTACATTGCCTGGACCAATTTTCCCAGGTTCACAGAAATCGCAGACCTTGTCGGGGCCCTCTTTGACATGTTTACATCGAGTCGACGTTTTTTCCAATTTTTTCGCAGATTTTAAAATAATCGCAATTCTCGCAGTTTTCGTAAAAATTGCAGACCTTTTCGTGGCCCTCTTTGACATTTTTACATTGGCTTGCAATTTTTCCAATTTTTCATAAAAAATTGTACTTCTCGCAGTTTTTCGCAGAAACCGCAGACCTTGTCGGGGCCCTCTTTGACATGTTTCCGTCGACTCGACCATTTTTCGCAAAAATTATAATTCTCGCAGTTTTCGCATAAATTGCGGACCTTGTGGGGCCCTCTTTGACAGGTTTCCATCGACTCAACGATTTTCCAATTTTTCGCAAAAATTGCAGACCTTTCCGGGGCCCTCTTTGACATGTTTACATCGACTTGACAATTTTTCCAATTTTCACAAAAATTGTAATTTTCGCAGAAATCGCAGACCTTGTCTTGGCCCTCACTGACATGTTTTCATCGACTCAACGATTTTTCCCATTTTTCTCAAAAATTGTAATTCTCGCAGTTTTCGCAGAAATCCCAGTCATTGTCGGCGCCGTCTTTGACATGTTTACATCGAGTCGACGATTTTTCCAATTTTTCGCAGATTTTACAATAATCGCAATTCTCGCAGACCTTGTCGGGGCCCTCTTTGACATGTTTACATCGACTTCCAATTTTTCGCAAAAATTGGAATTTTCGCAGTTTTTGCACAAATTGCAGGCCTTTTCGGGGCCCTCTTTGACAGGTTTCCATCGACTCGACGATTTTTCCAATTTTTTGCAAAAATTGTAATTCTCGCAGTTTGGTGTAGCACAATCGTTGCCATTTTGAGTAGCTGTCAAGTCAAATCATCAACAAAGCTGAGTTGCAAAGCTTGCGGGGATAAAACGTCAGCAAGTGTCAAGGAGAATTGTGTGGAGAGAAAAGGTTTTAAAGGGAGACGAGCCATGTTGGGTTGTGACAAAAAGGAAAGAGAGAATGGATCCTGTCAGAGAAGAAGAGAAAAGGCTCATTAACGACTACTGGACCCATCAAGCCAATTTTCCCACACGGTCTAAGGAGGATAAGTTGTGCCAACATGTGAGGAAGGATGAATATGTGGAGCATGCTAAACACGTTTTGGAAAAGACACAGTCAAAACGTTTTAAGGAATTCCAACAGCTTCATCCAGAGAAAAACAAAACAGCAGAAATTCGAGCAAATGAAGCCATTTTTTGGGAGAGGGCACGTGAAAGGAATAGGCAGTCCTGTCTATGCGGGGAAAACATCGTGTGCAAAATTTTATTTGATAGCTGTATGAAGTTTCAAAACTCACCAGAACGTAACTTCAAGTGAAGCTGTTGCCTCAACCCTTTGTGAGAAAGAAGCCACTCATCGTTGCTTGGAGTGCTTAATGCGACAGTGTGAAGAATGTGGTGTACAAAATACATCCTGGTGAAGTGAAAGAGATACGGGTAGGTGACGATTCAGGATAAAAATGGCAAAGAACGACGAAAAATTGCACTTGTGACAAAGGAAACCTCAGTAGATGAAATATTCAAGTACTTTTGAGATCATCTTACTAACTACACTTACCATTCTATCATGGCTAAATGACCGAAACACCAGTTGGACACCCTTTAAGCCAATCTCCCATTGAATTATATGATCTGTTTTCATGACTTTTCAGAAAACTACATATACCGTTCACAAGATGAGATCAAATCACAATATTTCGACCCCAACAAAGTATGCATTCATGTCACCATTCTCTACTGCCATTCTAGTTGATGGAAAAGAAAGCACTGAAGATAACCCTTCCATCCTCAAAAAGCACCTATTCGCCCTATCAGATGACAACAAGCAAGATTTCCATTTTGTTCACCATGTTCAAAGCCTCATTCCAAGCTACCTCAGAGAAAACCAACACGTCACTGTGGACAAAATCCACGAATTCACAGATGGCTGTCCTAGACAGTTCAAGTCAAAGCACACCTTTGGTGACCTTTCCTGCTGTCTTCCTGATTTTGTGTGTCAAATTGACTGCCACTATCTTGAAACATCCTATGCTAAGGAAGAGCAAGATGCGGCTGGTGCCCATGTAAAGCAGCAAGCCACTCTTGCTGCTCTTCAGAGGAAGGTCACCATTGGTTGTGCTGAAGACTTGCATGACTATTCATCAGAAAGTTTCTAACAACCAACAACATGTTCTGGAGGCATCACCCTCAAGAAGTAAGTGTATTTTTACATTCCAACAGAAGGCAAGGGTCCAATTCCAAGAAAACGCTCAGGATGCACTTTCAAGGAAATTAGAGGAATAAAAAATACACTCCATCCGAACCACACCAACACAATGCAAATCTTTACCATGCACCACAGCAGCGTGTGATGAGTGCTTGCTAGGAAACAGTAATTCTTGTGTGGACGCTGACATTGTAGACAAGTGGTAGGAAATTTAGATGTCTCGGGATGGCCAGGTTGCTGTTACCAGGAAAACCAAGATGCTGCAGATACCGAAAGAGCCAATGGAATAACCGATCTGGTCGAGGCTGGAAGTATTGTAGCCATTGCAGCAGCTGACGATGCCTGTTATGATTGCTACCTGCTTAAGGTTTTCAGTCCTAGTGAGCTACGCTTATCTTCCAACACTGTTGATGACTATGGTGCAGCTTATCAGAAGGGACCATTTTTTCTTGAAGGCAACTTTTTCCTTGGAGATAACATTATTGATACGACTTACAAGTTAAATAAACAGGCTTTGAATTACACAAATACAGTTTTAGCAATATGCGGCGAGCTTACAGCTATCAGAGGATATAGGAAAGAGTTTTTTAACTCTCGTTTGCTCAACATGAGGCAATTTTGTCTGTATTTTAGTTCTTTTGCTTTTTGGTATTCAATCAATGCTTTTACAAGTGTTTTACTATAAATATGAGCTACTTGTTAAATACTTTGTAGTCTTAACAGTGACATTTAAACCAACCATACAATCACCACCCCCACAATGCATTATGGGTAGTAATGTATTTGTATGTTGATTTTTTGCACTTTTCTTAGCTAAAAAAATTAAAATTGTTCTACGCATTCCTTATATGAAAATGTACTGTTCCACTTGAAATAAAAACAATTTGAAAAATTACTAATTTTGGCCCACGTTACACTTTCGTACCCCTGAATTGTGCCACTGATGTTAATGTTAGGTCCTGTTACTGATATTCCCACACCTATCCTCAAGCTGCATGAAGAGATCAAGAAAGAGTTTCCATGCATATTCATCTTATTCAAAGAACCATCACAGATTCAATGGCTATTGGGGACACATGGACAATGATGATGATGATGGCAGTCTCATCAGGTCAGACAAATCCACTGGCAGACATACCACAGCACGTTAGAGAAAACGGGAGGAGGTGCACAGGTCCCGCGATGTGCGGTCACGTTTTCTAAGCAGAGCACTAAATTTCCCCCCAAATCTCTGCAATGTAATGTTTTAGTCGCCTTTTACTCTAAAGACAAGCACTTGCCTTCAACTAAATATAAATAAATGAAAGGCAAGAAGGGCGGAAAACACAAGAGAGGAGAACGCGGTTCCACTGAATCAGAAGAACCATCGTCTTCCAAACGTATCAACATGGCGGACACTGAAATACAGCTCAACAATGCATTGTGCTCTAATTCTGCCACTAACACAGACGAACCAACCCGTTCAGAACTGAAAGAGATGCTTATTGACATTCAGATAAATGTCAATAATATTCTTAGAGATAATATCAAACTACGAGAAGAAGTTTTGGCTCTAAGAAGTAGAATACAACAACAGCAGGAAGAACTAATCAAGCTTAAGCCGTTAGTCTCGGGCCTTCAGCAAGAATTAGAGGATGCGAGAAAGAAAATTGATGAGCAGGAAGAAGAAATATCGCAGCTGTATGACCTACAAGACAACCTTGAACAATACACCCGAAAAAGACTCGCTAGAGTTACACGGCATTCCTCAAAACACATTTACTACAACTGAGGAGGCTGTACTAAAAGTTGCTGAAGCCCTGGAAGTCGAGGTAAGACCACAGGACATTCAAATTTCGCATCATCTCAAAGGCGAAGTTGGGGTAAAGCCAATAATTGTCAAATTTGCCAGCCACAAAACGAAAGCTGCTCTTTACAAGCAGCGAACAAAGTTGAAACATATCACTTTGTCAGACATTTCCCGGTTTGTCCGCTGCTTCGTTGGCCTCCTTCAAAGGCATTTTCATAAACGAAAATCTGACCTCACACAGACGAGAGCTATTAAAGGAGGCAAACAGAAAACATAAGGACAATGTTATACCAAGTGCATGGACAATTAATGGGAAAGTTTTCATAAAGATCTTGCCAACAACTAGACCGATTAGAATCTATGATAAAAATGATCTAGAAGACCTTTAACAATCAACAAGTCGTTGTTACTTTTTCCCGATCCGGAGTCTACGCACTTCTCTGATGTGACCTGATACAGTATTGCGCCAAAGTAATGCAAACGAGATTCGACCAATTATGCAAATATTCGACGAAAATAAGCGAACTTTCGTTTGGAGCGATATTTCGAAGACATTTCAGGAGACCTATTGTTTGCGTGATGATATGTCGCCGCATGCTGCGATATTTCCAGCGAAATTTCGTGGCACTTAGCAATATTTTGAGCGAGTTGTTGTTTGTAGTAAGCGATTTTTCGCTTGCTCTGATTGACTCATTTATCTTGTTTCGCTTTATTTCGTTCACGTGTGAGCAGTCATGCGACGAGACGTAAACATGTTGGAAGCGAATTAATACACTCATTTTGTAAACACAAAGTCAATGACATCTTGAATACAAGTTTCACATTATGGAAATGAAACTTACCGGTCATGGCCTCCTGTAGAAAGTTGAACTTAAATTCACTACACACTGACATGACTTCTGGCAACATTATTTAGTTTTTAAGATATAATTCCCTAAGTTGAATCACGGCCATGTGAGTACTTGCCGATCCAGTCTTCAGAAATTGTTAATAGCTGATTAGCGGCTCTTGGTACTGCATACACGAGACTTTAAAAGCTGATCGTTTCTTTTTGTTAGCATTTCCGAAAAGGATAAGTTACAGCATCAAAGGGCAAAGTAGCTTGAAGTAGCAGAGTTATTTGAAACTTATGCGCCACTTGAATTAATAATTAGTGAAAGTGTTTTGTTTACACATTTTACCCGACCTTTGTCAAACGGACGGCGCCTTTCTGTCACGAAATCTGGAACATTTCTTTCCCAACGCATGCTTGAATGCAATTAGTTAGACTTTCTTGTGGCAGTTTTTTAATAAGCTTTTGTTGCTTTGCATAAATTTCAACATCATTTCTCACCTGATTTAAAATGTGACACATCAGAGCAGACGTGACTTCTCAAAGGTGTCGCATGTAATTAGAAGCGCGATGGTTATGCAAACTCTGTTGTGTTTCCGAACGTTTGGAAATTTGATATTAACTTAATATCTTATTCTGTTGTGACCTTCGCATGAAATGCTTTCATTTCGTTAGCATTGCACAAGTATCAGAGAGGTAAGGTCATGGAATTGACATTTCAAGGTTATACACGACATTCAGTCAAATGAAACGTTTTGTTAACATTTGCATGCATTAGTGCATTTTGTAGTGCGACTTTTACACGTTATCCTTTTTATCCCGACGAAACATTTCCTTCCCAAGCATGCTTTATCACATGTTTCAATGATATACAGATCTCAAGTTAAGTTTACTTACTTACAAGTCAACGTTTATGATAAGTGATTGTTACCGCTTATTGAATCCAGTGCCCATTTTTTTTTTTACTTTCCCACTCTTCCTTACTGGAATCGTTACGTTTCTAAACATTTCAGAAATTGGACATGAACTATAAATCTCAACCATTGCGACCTTTAGAGGTTATCCTACCTTTCTTTTAGTTAGCATTACACATGCATTTAAGAGCAATAAGGTCACGGAACATTTGAACTTTATGCGCTAAAGTCGACTGAAGCGTTTTGTTTACGTTACATTTAGTGCGACTTTCCACGTAACACTTGTCACGACACAAACATTTCTTTCCTAAGTGAGTTTGAATATAAATAGATCGGCGACCTTCCTGTATTTCTTTTTCGTTTTAAGTTTACGTTTAATGTTTATTTCGTAGAAATTGTTTTCAAGTCTGATGAAGACTGGAATAGGGCATTCGGGCATGGACCTTCCGGCTGTGTGATTGGAAGTTATGTCAAACACTGCTACGCTTTAACAGCTGTATATCGCTGAAGTTCCTTTTTATTGCCTGCGAATTTTCGTTTGACCTTTCGAAATATCGCACGATATTTCCACGAAATTTCGTTTTAGGGACAAACTTTTGCCCATAATTTCGCTTGACATTGCGCGAAAGATCGCGTGAAAGTTCGCGCGACATTTCGCGAGAACAAAGACCGTAATTCGTCGAATTTCGTTTGCATTACTTTTGCGCAATACTGTACATCTATTATAATAGAGATTGGGGACTTCTGCTTTTCTATTTCCGCGCTATACTACCTAATGCCTCTAAACATACCTATTTTAGGAGTGATTTATTACCTAAGTGTCTGTTTACTTTTTTTTTCATCGCTAGTTTTCTTGTAACTATACTTTTTAACTTACACGCTAACTTTCAGTCTTTATTTAGATTATTTCGCTGCGTGATTTGTTTTTACCAATCCTTCTTTGCACAGTACTCTACGCTTTTACTTTGCTGTTTTGTTCATTCACAATAACCTTTTTGCTGCGCTTTAGCTAGTATTTATTTATTTTATTTATTTTGTGTATTTTATTTATCTATTTATTTTTCTTTATTTGTGTACTTCTTGTAAAACCTGTTTCTTTTTTGTCTAATGGATTTACAACAAAATAATGTAAATAAAAAAACACAGCATTGTAACTCAGTTTAAAGTAGTGAAACCTAATTGACTTGTAATGTAAATTAATGTAGCCGATACAGTATATAAATTAGTAGTCTGTAGTTCAATGTAAACCACTGTAATATGAAACCGTGACTTATTTTGTAATGTTCTGTGTTTTGAAAGGAAATTTAAAAAAAATTTAGAGAAAATGAGCACGAGAAATTCAAGAAAGTTTGCATCAGCCGATTCCAAAGGAATTTGTTCATTTTTCACAACCACAGAAGCCATGAGCTCTGAAGGAAAACTAGCAGTGCCAGCCAAGCACCTTTTACATGGTTTTAAAGCATGCAAGGACTAGGTAACCCTCCCTCAGATGATATTTTGGTCGTGATAACATGTGACAAGATTCAGTGAAACTACTGAGCATGACCAATTCATGCGAATTAACTCTTAGATTTATTTTGAATTTGACACAGGAATGTTTGTCAACAACACCTGTTGATACTAGTGCCTGTTCTCAAATCCCTAGGATAAAATCATTTTAAAAAACGACTTCAGTTAAGGGCGGAGAAAACTGCTGATGGTAGCGAGGAAAGGAACACCAGCTGAAATGAAAGCAAAATGAGCAATCCAAAGCAAGACCTTAGAAGACAAGGAATCTGAACTATTTTTTGTGCGATCCGCACAAAAATTAGATTAAGAACATAACAGAACAACCTGGCAAACTTGCAAAACGTGGAACCATAAAATCTATCTAACAGCATCAAAATGCAGACGACCAGGTTTACTGAAAGACAAGAACGTCCTTAAAAGTATCCTTGAGAATGTTTCAATGGTATAAAGTTGGTTTTAAGTTGTTTCTAGAATTTTTTAACTTGAGGAGGCCCTCAACTTGCCGTGTTCGTTGAAAATAATTTAGTCATGCAGCAAATCCACACCATTTTCGAGTGAAGAAAGAACATCTTGTGCACATTGGGGGGACTGCACTAAGAAGGCTAACATGGCAAACCACGTTTCTTGCTAAGGACGAAAAATTCCCCAACAGAACGCTCAACCGGCTTTTTAAGTAACCTTGAAATGACAAGGATGGCATACAGATCATCCTCCCAGCATTGCCAGCGAATTGAGCAGCGCGTCTTGCGAGAGTTCGTCTCCTGCATCAAAACTATCACAAGTGTCAAGTGAAGCCACGGATGAGCTTCAAGCGGCTTCACTGCTTCCCTCAGAGGAAGAAACCTTCGCAGATAAATAGGTTAAATCAAAGAATGTTATGTGGGACATTTGCAAAATTAAATTTGATGTAAAATTTTAGTTGTGAAAATGCTTACTAGATTTTGAACACAATGACTGCCTCAAGAAAAGAAAACAGAAGGAAAACAACACCATCACTCAAGTATGGCGAAAGGAGTACGTGATATTGTAGAACCAACATTTTGAATCAATAACTTAAGTTTAAGCTAACTTAAAACAAAAAAACCTAAATCGCTAGCTGGTGGAAGTTAAATGCACGATTAAGGTCGATCTATTTGCATTAAAAAAGTTTCTGATTGTTGAAAGAGGACTTAACCTCTCCTGACCTCCTGGATGTGGCAGAATGTCACGTCCACAATTTTGTCCTTCTTGAAACAGAATATGAAGGGATCAAGCAGGGAAATGCGGCTTGCAAGTGGACCCAGTCTTATGCAGAGACAAGGGCAGGAAACAGACACATTGGACATATGGCTTTTGCAGGAAGATATCACGTTAGCTGAACCAGAACCTCACCACTTGGGAAGAAGAGTGGATCCAGCTTCTAGCCATTGTGCAGACAAGCCAAGATAAAGAAAGCCAACTGGTCCAAGTCGATTCCACTAAGTCTGCACACTTAAGCCCCATTTACACGACAGAAATTTTTTGGCACGGCTCAGGTAAAAATGGTACGCGTACCGAAAAAAATGGTTCGGCACGGATAAATTTTGTCGTGTAAACGACTTTGCGTCACCCCTGCCTAACCAAAATTTTACCCGTGCTCGGACCTAGTCGCGAGGTAGTCCAAGCACGGATAAAATTGGTACGCGTTCCTGAAAATCTAACCCGGCTCGAGTAATATGTGTAGTGCAAATGATTAACCGTGCCGAACCAACTTTTTTCTGATGAGCCTTCGTGCCTTTGGTCAGCACTATTTGTGGGAGCATGTGCAGAGCTACTGCTTGCCTTCAACTCAAAATGGCGGCAAATAGGGGAAAGTCTCCAAGGAAATGGCGGGGACAATCATGGAAAGACCAAGATGTAAAGGAGTTAATTCAAATAATGCAAGAGGAGACAATTATTTTTAGTCTCGACAATGCGAAATCACCAAAGGAGAAAAGAGCCGCGTACAAGAGTGTTCAAGTGCAGCTTCAAAACAGAGGTAAGCTGAAACTATGCCAAATGTTTTCAACGTCAATTGAGCTCGAGATTAGCGATTTCCTCGAAGTAGTATTGCAGAATACCACTTGTATCGCGCTGTAAACAATAGTATCTACATTTTGGTTGTTTTATCTGTTTACATACTGCTTTTTTATTTTATTATAGAGATAGAGTACAATTTAGATAGCATTATTAACAAATGGAAAAAGCTTAAACAGCAATATAAAGAGCACCTTGACAAACAAAAAAAAAGTGGCACTGAACGTCGGAAAAAATGAAGTTTTTTGATGAAATGGATCAAATATGTGGTCACAGGGATACATCTTCACCTGCATGTCTAATTGATTCAAGTTTACCTCATGAAAATGCAGGTATGGTATTTTTTTATTATTTGTGGGGTGGTAGGGGCCTGTCCGTCTATCCAATTTACATGTTCTCTGTAATACCTAGAAACCAAAGCTTAAAAGTCATTTTCTTTTCTTTGGCCCCCAGTTACTAGTCAGTACAAATTTGGGTGATTCCCTTAGTAGTGTGATAGTGACAAAAGCAGAAGCACTGTATCATATCATGTAATCATGGAAAGGTATAACAGATGCAACTGAGAAACCATTAAAAATTTGGTTTGTTTTTCTCCTGTTTACTATTTTAGAGTAATTATTTCTTTCCCTTTTTTAAGATTTGGAAAGTGGAACAGATGACGATGAGAATGATACTACTGTTGAAACTGGTGATGACGTGAGAGTTCCTGATGAGGAGTTAAGCAGCAATACAAATGAAGAAGTTGGTGAGGGATGTAGTGAGATTGCTAAACGCAAACTGGAGCTGGAAGTGGAGGAAGTGAAACCTGATATTAAGAAAAGCAAGGTTGCGAAGAAAGGAAAAGGAAGGAAGACCAAGCTTGAGCAATCAATTTCTGTGTTAAGCGACAGCTTTAAAGATGCTGCAGAACAGGAGATGGAATTGCTGGTGAAGTTGGAACAAATAACACACAAAGAAATGCTGGAGCAAGAAATATGAATGAAAAAATTGGATAATGTACGCCGAAGAGAGGAACCACAACATGAACTGTTGTTGCTCAATATTTTAAACAGCAACAGAAATCCATATCCACCCCAAAGGATGGATTTCTATCAAGGAAGCAACAGTGGAAGCGAAAGCAGTTATTTTGAATTGTAATGTTTAAGGGCACGTTGTTGATAAGAACGTTTTTGTAAGTGCTGGCATGTTGTTGATATGAACTCTTAGGCTGGTTCACACATGAAAGACAAAGGCATTCGCAAACTCAATCGAAACCATAATCTTGCACCAGGAAATGTGAGTGTACCAAGGTAAAATGAGCACAAGCATAAGCACAAGGAAAGGGCAAAATGTTTCTTTTGCTTGTGCTTGTGCTTATGCTTATTTCTCTTGTGTCATGCTTATTCTGCCTTTTGGAACAGGCATGGAATGAGCACTGTGCTTGTTGTGCTGTCCCATATTTACAGCATTATTTCAGTATTTTTCAGTTTACCCTTGTTACGTAACTTATTGCGTTACTCTTTGTGCCTTGTTTACGCACGTGACTTTTCCTCGCTTTTCTATTGGACAGCGCTCTTAGCTTATATTATGGTCTGTACTAGCGGCACGAGAGAGTCGGAATTTTCACTCGCTAGTTTTGCAAAAGCTTTCTTTTTCACCAAATAATAAGTCTGAATTTATCGGTTACACTGCTGGTGAATCGCTTCGGACCTTCTTCAAAGCTCGGGACGCTTTCGGGGTCACCTCAAGCGAGATGGATCAGAACAGTGAAAAAGATAATTACGCATTGGCTCCCGTGGAAGACGAGGAATTTCTCCTTACGGACCCAGAGAATCCCTCGACTAGCCCGCCTCATGAAGAAACTACGGATGGTGATGCTCGACCAAAACGTACTATTAAGCCTACTCTGAAGCTGTTAGAAAACAGATTTAACTCGATAAAGAAAAGCTGGAGAAAATGTGGGTTGATACGGCGGCAGCGATCTCTAAACTCCGGCAAACACCGGATTCGGTGGACAAGTTTCGCTCAGCGATAAGCGAGTTGCGTTCCATTTTCGGCGAATATCAACTTTTGTGGGTATCTCTAATGGATTTTACGAGTCGCTCTAATGCTCCCGAATGTCAAAGGGAACGTAAAACCGTCGAAGAGATGATGAAAACTCACCGCGAACTCGTTCAAGGTGCGATCAACGAAGGAATAGATTGAAAGAATGATATATTACAAGAAGTACAATCGGCTCGCTCTGGGTCATCAGGTGTCAGTCGCGTCTCCACTGTGTCATCCACCGCGATCCGAGCGCAAGCCAGAGCCGAAGCTGTGGCAGCCCAAAAGAAGGCAGAAATGGAAAGGAAAATGGCAGAAATCGAGGCCCAGTCGGCCCTCCTGTTAGAGCAAGAAGAGAAAAGGAAAAGAGAGGAAGAAATGGCCTTCGCTCGAAAGAAACGCGAGGAAGAGGCGCGGATCGCGTGTTTACACCTGGAACAAGAGGCAGCCGTGGCACTGGCAAAAGCGAACGCGATGGATGAGGAACTCGCTCCCACCTTTGCCAAGGAATCCCAGAAACCAGATTTGCCACTCATGGACCCATCCCAGCGTGTGCGGGATTTCATCAAGGCACACATGGATGAAGAAAGCACTCGAGGGACTCGTCCCGACGCAAATCTCGTGGAGGAACAAACCACTGATGAGAAGCTAAATCCTGAAGCAACACAGCATGTTAAGTCAACTTTCAAAGAGGAACTCACCACCCCTAAGAAGTCAAATCCTAAAGTTACGGAGTTCAGTCCAATTCAAACTGAAAGCACAGTTTCACCTACAGGTAAGCCTCTTAACCACGTGGAATCTTATATTCAGTTCATGGCTAGACTAGAACTCGTAGCTAACAAGATTGAAAAGTTTGACAATCGACCAGAGAACTACCGCACCTGGAAAGCGTCGTTTGAAAACATGGTAAGAGATGTGAACATCACCGCAAGTGAAACATTAACCCTGTTAATCGAGTATACCACCAGTCAGTCAAAGAGACTTGTTCAACGCCTGCGCAATGCCTACGTAGAGAATCCTGAAGAGGGCTTAAAAGAAGCTTGGAAGAATTTAAGCGAGCAACTCGGTTCAAATCCGGTCGTAACTCAATTGCACCTTAACAAACTGACAATGTTCCCCAAGATCGAACCGAAGGATAATAAAGGACTACAGGAACTTGGAGATTTGCTCCTTGAACTGGAATGTGCAAAGAATGATGGAGGACTTAGTGGACTGAAAGTCCTTGATGAACCAGCATTCCTAAAACCTTTACTTGTTAAACTTCCAGATGACCTCCAAGGAAGATGGCAACGTCACGCTTATCGATACAAAGTTCAGAAAGTTGCAGACTCCATTTAGTGAATTCGCTAAGTTCATCCAAGAGATATCGCAAGAAAGAAACGACCCTTACTCGGCAATAGAGAACCTGGATAAGAGAAATCTTCGCTCCCCAAAAATTCCCTTCAAGCCACCTAAACCTCCAAACTCAGGTGAAGGCTTCACAGTGCGAAAGACTGAACTTTCTGAAAATGCTCTCAACTCAAGTGGTCAACCTCCCTCTGCTCCCAATACTAGGAAATGGTGCTTCATTCATCGGTCACATCATGCCCTCAGCAAGTGTCGAGTCTTCAGATCAAAAACCTTGGATGAGAGGAAAAACCTGTTAAGTCAACATGGTGTCTGTTTCCGCTGTGTAGCTTCTTCTAACCATCATGCCAAAGACTGTACAGCTGTTATAAAGTGCAGCGAATGCCAGAGTGACAAACACACATCAGCACTTCATCCAGGCTCTCCAAACAACCCAGTAACTCGGAGCAAAGAGCAAGGAGACACCCAGCTTCATGGCAAGGAGGCCAGCAACTTCACGACCACAGGTACCGAGGTGTGTGGCAGCACAAGCGGAAGCAAATCCTGCTCTAAGATATGCCTCGCAAACGTTTACTCAAGAGATCACCCTGGCAACAAAATCAAGGCATATGCGATCATCGATGACCAAAGTAACTGCTCTCTCGGCACATCAAGACTCTTTGAACTGCTCAACTTGGGAGGTGATTCTACTCAGTACACACTTAGAACTTGCTCAGGGACGACACAAGCCAAGGGCAGAAGAGCCATGGACCTTGTCATAGAATCTGTGGATGGTAGCAAACACCATAATCTACCACCTATCATTGAGTGCGACGCCATTCCAAACAACAGAGATGAAATCCCTACCCCCGAATCTGCAGGATTTCATCCCCATCTCAGGGGGATTGCCCACAAGATTCCCAACATAGATATGGAAGCTGACATCCTGCTCCTCATCGGAAGGGATGCACCCCCTCTGCACAAGGTCCACGAATCCCGCAATGGACCAAGGGATGCTCCATGGGCACAGCGGCTGCACTTGGGTTGGGATGTGATCGGGAATGCATGTTTGAATGGCGCACACAGACCGAGCGAGATTGCCACTTTCAAGACCCATTTTCTTGATAATGGCCGGCCCTCATTTATGGAACCCTGCCCCAGCCTTTTGTATGTCAAATGTGAAACAACCCTGGATGGCACACCTTCAGCCACCAATCGGAAAAAGGGACAATTTATTAACGAACGGTTCGAGGACAGTTTAAGAACCAATGTGTTTGTGCGCACAAGAGATGACAGCAAGCCAGGCACCTCTATAGAGGATCGCAAATTCCTGAAGATTATGGATGAAGGCATGGTCAAGGACCAAGAATCAGGCAGCTGGTCAGCGCCCCTCCCACTCCGTGAGGAAACACAGCACCTCCCAGACAACAGAGAGAACGCTTTAAAACGAATGAAGTCAACACGTCGCCTCTTGGATAAGAAACCAGCCATGAAGGAACACTAACTTCACATTCATGCAAAAACTTCTCGACAGCAGCCATGCCGAGATTGCACCAGTAACTGGACCAAATCAGCCTACTACGCGGTGGTATCTCCCGCATTTCGGCATGTACCACCCGCAGAAGCCAAGGAAGATCAGGGTGGTCTTCGATTCCGCAGCCGAGACAGAAAAAGTGTCCCTAAACAAGCTGCTGCTTTCGGGACCTGATCTTAACAATGGTTTATTAGGTGTCCTTATAAATTTTCGCCAGGACCCAGTCGCCTTCATGGCAGACATAGAACAGATGTTCCACTCATTTGTCGTCGACGAGAGACACAGAGATCTTCTCCGGCTCTTCTGGTATCAAGACAATGACCCAGCCAAGTCCCTGACGGAATACAGAATGAGGGTGCACGTTTTTGGAAACACATCATCCCCTGCGGTCGCCACTTATGGTCTTCGAAAAACGGCTGAAGTAGGAGAGTCTGAGTTTGGATCAGATGCCAAGGAACTTGTAGACAAGAACTTCTACGTGGACGATGCCCTAAAATCTGTCGCCACTCCAGCCAAAGCCATAGACCTGCTAAAGCGAACACAAGCCATGCTAGCTACAGCCAACTTGCGCTTGCACAAGATCGCTTCAAGTCACCCAGAGGTTACACAGGCCTTTCCAGACGAAGATCAGGCCACAGACATCCGCAATTTGGATTTCTCCAAGGACAGCATCCCTGTCCAGTGCTCTCTCGGCGTGTTCTGGGACTTAAAGTCAGATGCTTTCACGCTGAAAGTCTCTTCAGAGAATAAGCCATTTTCAGGACACGACATCTTGTCGACTATTAACAGCCTTATGATCCTCTGGGTTTAGCAGTGCCGGTGACCATCAGTAGAAAATTTCTTCTTCGGTCCATGTCAGCTGACCTCTGCAATGCAAAGCCGGGAGATTGGGATGCACCTCTTCCTGAAGAACGGAGGCCAGCCTGGGAACTTTGGCGCCAAAGTCTCCTTGCCCTAGATCAGATCAGAGTTCCTCGTGCTTACTCGTCAAAGCCACTTAATGCAGCTAACCGTGTGGAGCTCCACACCTTCTATGATGCTTCAAACGAAGTCATTGGAGCAGTTTCTCACCTGAAATCTGTTCAGGATGACGGACACATCCAAGTCTCATTCGTCCTGGGGAAAGCGAAGTTAGCTCCAACTCATGCCACAACTACGCCTCGCCTGGAGCTGTGTGCTGCGGTATTGGGAGTTGAGGTCGCGGAGCTGGTTATCGAAGAGCTCGACTTGGAACTACAGGCCATTGTCTACTATTCAGATAGCCGGGTTGTTCTTGGGTATATCAGCAATGAAACCAGACGATTCTACGTTTACGTCAGCAATCGGGTACAGAGAATTAGAAGATCCACCTTACCAAACCAGTGGCACTACGTACCGTCGCATCTGAACCCTGCCGATCTTGCCACCCGATCTGTGGACGCGCAAAGCATCTCTGAAAGCATCTGGCATACTGGGCCCGCGTTTCTCCACAACAAGCACGTGGCAGCCGACATGCCAGTCAGCAGCTTAGCCTCAGAAACTAACCTGGACGACCCCGAGGTTCGCCCCGAAGTAAAGGTGCCGACTAATCGACTGGAGCCAAACAGATGTCTTGGATCAGCAGAGATTCTCCAGGTTTTCACAGTGGTTCACACTCTTGAAAGCAATCGCAAGGCTCATTATACTTGCCCGTTCACGGAAAAAGCAGGCACCCGTAGAGGAAGGTGACCATGCGGCACCAAGAACAGTGCTTACAGTGCAGACCTTCAAACAAGCCCAATCAATCATCATCAAGAACATGCAATTGGAGGCTTATGGTGAAGACTTAAAGCTCCTTCAGAATTCTGAAAGGTTACCAGCCACTAGTCCGCTCAAGAAACTCAGCCAAATCATTGATGCAGAGGGGCTTTTAAGAGTCGGCGGCCGCCTTGAACACGCAGACCTGAAGTTTGAAGAACGTCACCCTTTAATCCTGCCGAGCTCACATCATGCAACAACTCTCATAGTCCGCTACTATCATGCTAGAGTCCAGCATCAAGGTCGTCACTTCACCCTTGGCACTATTAGGAGCCATGGCCTATGGATCCTCAGTGGAAAACGCCTCATCAACAGCGTCATCAACAGTTGCATTAAATGCAAGAAACTGCGGGGAAGACAGCAGATCCAGAAAATGGGCAATCTACCTGTCGACCGACTAACTCCTGCTCCTCCATTCAGCTTTGTCGGCCTTGACGTCAAGAGCCATCCACATTGAGCTTATAGAGTCCATGGACTCTTCAAGCTTTATCAACGCACTACGACGATTCTTAGCCTTGCGAGGACCAGTGGTACAACTCCGTTCTGACTGCGGTACCAACTTCGTTGGAGCACACAACGAACTCCAAGCTTCACTCAATGAGATGGATGACGCTATTCAGCGCTACTTAGCTTCGGAGGGTTGTGATTGGATCTTCAATGCTCCCCACTCATCTCATGTTAGTGGAGTCTGGGAACGGATGATAGGAGTTACTCGTCGAATCCTGGACGCAGTGTTAGCTGAAATTGAACCCAAGCGTCTCTTTTACGAAGTCCTCTTAACGCTTGTTAGTCCGGCGGATAAGTGTCATTTTAAGAACTAATCGTGCACTTTATGATAAAAACATAAAACTTGGCACACAAATACTATAAATCATGAGGAATATTTTAAAGATTATAGGCAACCTGGATATGACCTTTTCCGGGGGGGAGAGCCACTTTTCAAAATGGCCGCCAGCCAGAATCTTTTTTATGACAGCATGGTGCAAAATTACTAAATGAAAGGTTAAATAACTATTTTTGAGGCTGGTCACTCTTTAAAGTAGGTCCAGAGTTTTTAAATTTGTGTGAAAATAAACTTTTGAATTTTTTTCTGGAAATTACTGTCATTTTGAGGTGAATTTATGCAAATTAGATTTTCGAATGAATTCATCCACAAACATTTTATCATAATATCTTGCAACTGTTCCCTTTTTTAAGTTCCTCTTAAAAAACTTATTTTAACTTGTTTCAATACTGTTTTTAAGTACGTATACTGTGCAAGAGCAAAATGTTAAAAACACACGTTTGCAATAATCGCCGCCATCAAAAAAAGGAATCGCCGAAAAATGTTTGAGAAAGTTATTGTTTTGTTTTTTGTTTTTCAAGTGTGAATGCAAATTGTATTTTCACGTGCATATATTGTACCAGGTAATCAGGTCTATTGTTTTCTTCTGTGTACCACGTTGCTGCCTTGTTTTCGATGCCGTTCAAATTATTACGATGGCTTATCTAATCCGCTTCTAAACAAAATGAAGCCGTTTAGAATTGTCTCAAGCAGTGACATTACCAGTTCCCTAAGTAATAAAAGCGACACGCCCTTGGAATGGAGTAAGTGCATCTTCTGTCAAGAAGACACCGGCAAGAAACTCGTGTGTCCAGCCGACTATGCCGATAGATTTAGAGGAGCTGGTTATAAAACTATCGGTGAAACGTTACAAGCATTCTATGACCTTGGTTGTTTGCCGGACGATGTCAATCTTACTCGCATGAACGATGGCGATGGGCTGGAGCAAACATTCGTAAGCAGGAGGGCAAAATTCCATACAACGTGCAGTCTCAAATTCAACAAAAATGAACTCCAACGTGCTACCAAACGGAAGACGAGTGCAGATGAAGAAATTTCTCCTGGAGCAAAGAAAAAATATACTCGTCAAAACCTCTTCCGAAAAGATGAAGCCGCTGATATTTGTTTCTTTTGTGACGAACCTGCAACAGATTCAAAACCACTCCATAAAGCCTCAACACTGGACCTTGACACTCGAGTGCGCCAGTGTGCAGTAAATGTGCAAGACCAGCGTTTAATAGCGAAGCTCAGTGAAAGAGATTTAATCGCGAAGGGGGCAGAATATCACACCCAATGCCTAGTGTCATTGTACAACAGAGATAGGGATAGAGCAGGTACATCACATGATCAAGACGACACGAACACGGCCAAGAGCACAGCATTTGCTGAACTTATTTCATATATACAAGATGCTCTTGAGGACAAAGATACCACCCCTGTTTTTCAACTATCGGAATTAAAGAAACTTTACGTTGACAGAGTGGATCAGCTTGGAGGGGACCCCTCAGTAGTTCACTCTACAAGATTAAAAGAGAAAATTCTCAGCTACATTCCTCAATTGGAAGCATACAATGAAGGTCGAAATGTATTGTTTGTGGCCAGTGAAAACGTAGGAAAATCTCTAAGAAGATCGTGTCAACTTGGCGATGAGAGTGAAGCTGTGCTCCTTTCTCGTGCCGCAAACATTATTCGCCAGGACATGCTGAGAAAAAAATGTGAACCATTCAGTGGTTCATTCACAGAAGATTGCCAGGAAAATTCGGTTCCTCAATCTTTGCTGATGCTTATTTCAATGATCTTGTATGGTACAAGCATAAAGGACAACGCTAGCTACTTGTCACAACCTGCTCTGTCTCTTTCGCAATTGATAACGTATAACAGTTGTGTGCGCCGGCGTCAACAACCATCTTCAAACACCAGGCACTTCGAACAACGAGAGACGCCACTGCCATTATTTCTCGGTGCATTAGTACACACAAAAACAAGATCAAAAGATCTAGTGGATACACTTTACAAGCTGGGATTATCTGTTTCATATGACCATGTCCTAGGATTGTCTGCAGACCTTGGTAACTCTGCAATTAGCCACTTCGAGACAGTTGGAACTGTTTGCCCACCTACACTGAACATTGGTGTGTTCACGACATCAGCAGTCGATAATATCGATCATGATCCAACAGCAACTAGTGCACATGGATCCTTCCATGGAACAGGTGTATCACTGTTCCAGCATCCCGACACTGAAAATCGTGGAACAGAGCAAACACGCGTTTCTATCTCCAGGTCTGGCAAGAAAGTTTCAAAACTACCGGACAGCTATACACTTGTACCGGCAGCTTCTGTTGCAAAGGACGAGCCTCCTGTTCCAGAAGTTTGTGGACTGAAACAACCCAGCTGCAGTCTGATGAATAATGCTGTAGCAGAAGAGAATGACTGGTGCGATCATCTCAGCAATATTATCGATGAAGGTAATTATGACAGTACCAGTGGTAAGGATTTGCACATATCCTGGGCAGCATACCACTCAAGAAGGCAACAACTAGAAGAGACCCCCATTCTTGGCCCTGCAGCAGTCAGCACCCTTCTCCCTCTTTTCCCGAATGACTCGAAGTCAGTAGCGATGATTCGACATTCCATGAATGTGGTGAAAAAGGCTGTGGCAGTTCTTAATCCTGGACAAATTCCCGTGATCATATTTGATCAACCGCTTTTCAAGATTGCAAAGCAAATCCAGTGGATGTGGCCAGAAGAATATGGGGAGGAGTCATTTGCAGTAATGTTGGGTGGCCTACACATCAAGATGACATTGCTAAAGGCACTTGGAGATTTTTTGGATGGCAGTGGCTGGACGTCAGCACTAGTGCAAGCTGAAATAGCGACAGCAGGAACTTTGAATTCGTTCCTGAAAGTTGCGCATGTCAAGAGAACCGCCCGTGCACACCAGATTACAGCCTGCGCTCTCTATAAGCTTCGACAGGCATCGTACGTTGAGTGGCAAACGAATCAGCTAGGATGTAGCAGTGAATCGTTCGAAGAATGGTGCGAACAGAGAGCCCTTCAAAGTCCACAGTTCCATTTCTGGCAGCTTGTGCTGAGTATTGAGTTGGAAGTACTGACCTGGGACAGATCAATCCACGAAGGCAACTTCCTTTTGTATGTAGAAGCTTTGACAAGGCTTCAGTGGCTGTTCCATTCTCTTGACCACTACAACTACGCTCGTGCGAGTGCCATTCACCTGCGTGACATGGTTATTCTTCGCGAGAAACACCCCAGAATTTTTGAAGCATTTTGCAAGGGAAAGTTCACCGTTAACAAGACACAACGAGCATTCTCTAGGATGGCTATAGATGAAAGCCATGAGCACAACAACGCCTGCGTGAAAGGAGATGGAGGAGCAGTGGGCCTAACCGAGAACCCATCGGCACTACTGCGATGGATGGTGTCTGGACCTGAGATGGCGAGGATTATTGGCGAATTTCGCACCGTATTGGACAAGAAGGAAACAGTTTCACAGCTTCATCACCACGAGGACCAGCCAGGTGATTTGATTTCACTTATCAATTTTTTTCCTAATATTTTCACCCTTTTTGGATATCTCCAGTCTGTCGTTACCGCTGAAATACAAGAAACTAAAAACAGTTTTTAAAATATTTTATAATAGCTTTTAAGCTATATATTAACAGGAATCAATATGATAATTCCACAACGATGACATCATATTTTTTCTTTTTCTTAGCAATACAAGCATCGTTCCTCAAGAATGTGAAGGCTTTGGTTGAAACCATGGACAATATGGGCAACCCATTCTCTGGTACTAGTGGTGATCTCTTAGTTCTTGATACTCGTGAGGTAATGGGTGCAGCAGTCCACAATTCTGTCCGCAATTTGCAAGAGATTGGCAAACGTCAATGCAACGAGTTCTTTAGCAGGCGATTAGTAGAACGCACGACTCCACTCAGTGACAGAATACCAAAGAACAATTTGAGTTTATTCAGCTGGCGTCCTGATAAAGCAAAAACCCGCACACAGGAGCAGCGTCTGTCAATGAAAAGGGACCGGCATTTGTTCGCAACTTTATATATCGCCAGTCAAGTGTGCAATGCTGACCTTGAAGAGTTTTTCCAACATGAAAACCAGTCGTGGCCACCTTCAATATCTGACTACGGCAAGTTGAGATCAGTTACAAAGTCTGACCTACTTCCATGCCTGGAAGATCTCCTGCCGCAAACTGACGAAGCGAACAACTTAGTTCCTGAAGTGGACATGATTGTTCTCGATGGTGCAGTAATAGTCAACATGATTAAACCTGCCGAGTCCAATACATTCGCAGAGTATGTCAGTGAATTTATGACATACATACGAAGTCAGTTCACGAAATCTGTTCAACGAGTCGATGTAGTGTTTGATGACTACAGAGATGCGAGTCTCAAGGCGGCCACAAGGATGAAGAGGGGAGCGGGTGTGCGCATCAGAGTGGAAGGAAGAAAGAAACTTCCTAAAAACTGGCATCAGTTTCTGCAAGAAGACGGAAACAAAACAGAGCTCTTTAATCTTCTCAGCGACAACGCAACAGCGGAGACTTTTCCTGGTGTGGTGGTGATGACTAGAGGAAAAGAGCTTCGCTGCTCGGAGGTAGTTAACGAACAGGGGCTTTCGCCTTGCACGCACGAAGAGGCGGACACACGGATGCTACTGCATGCCGCAGATGGTGCCAAACAAGGATTCAAAAGAATCTTGGTTAGGACTGTTGACGCAGATGTTGTTGTTCTCGCTGTCAGTACCGCTAACAAACTGGCATGTGAACAGTTAATTGTGTCATTTGGAACAGGAAAGACATACCGGTACCTAGATGCAACTCTCATGGCGCGACAATTGGGCAGTGTCAAGTGCGACGCATTACCTGCTTTCCATGCACTCACCGGGTGCGACACTACGTCAGGTTTTGCAGGAAGAGGAAAGCGTACAGCATGGTCGGTGTGGAATAAGTTCAGTGATGTCACGCCCGCTCTACTAACACTTGCTCAAACACCAACAGAAGCACACATAGATGAGATCCTTCCTACCATCGAGAGATTCGTCATTCAGATGTATGACAAAGAAAGTTCTGATAGCAGTGTTAACAAGGCAAGACAAACTTTGTTCACACAGAAAGGCAGGGAGATAGAGAACATTCCACCAACAAAGGATGGCCTACGTCAGCACGTCCTTCGAACAGGATATCAGGCTGGTCATGTGTGGGGTCAGGCTCTCCTTAAAGAACCACAGCTACCTAGCCCAGACGAATTCGGCTGGAGGCGCCAAAATGATTCTTCTCAGTGGGAGGTGAAGTGGATGGACCTGCCTCCTGCTGGTGCAGCTTGCCATGCTGTAGTCAAGTGTGGATGCACTAAAGGATGCAAAGGGCGGTGCAGATGTGCTAAAGAAAATCTGCCGTGTACAATGTTGTGCAAATGTGGTGGTTGTAAGCGCCTTGAATGAAAGGGACACTTGTTTGGCCATATACGTTTAATTGTTGTATCCTATTAGTTCACGACAGAACAGTCATTCAGTCAATATCGGGGCTTCTTTGAAATGACTATATTGAAATCACAATTTTTGCTGCGAAATGACCTCTGTAATTCTTAGAAACACTTTTAAAGCAATTTTGATAGCAAACGTCGTTTTTTTGGTGTTAGATCAATAAGTATGTATCATTAAATTGGCAGTTTGACGCTGTACCAAGTTGTTTTGTTCAATGTTGTTGTAGCAATAAATCTGCCCGGCGGCCATTTTGAAAAATGTCCCGTCCCCCCTGACAAAGGCCACTTCCAGGTTGCCTATAATCTTTGAAATGTTCCCCATGAATTATAGTATTAGTGTGCCAAGTTTCATGCTTTTATCATAAAGTGCACAACACTTTCACATATCCGCCGGACTATATGGCGGAAGTTACCGCCATTGTGAATGCAAGACCCCTTGTTCCAGTCCCAACTGATCCTGAAGCGCCAGAGGTCTGCTGAAGCGCCAGAGGTCTGCTGACACAGAAGACCCAAAGCTTGAAGGCTACTCCAGGAAACTTCAGCTGTGCAGACCTACACAGTAAGCAGTGGTGACAAGTACAGCATCTCGCCAATGTGTTCTGGCACCGATGGCGAAAAGAGTTCCTCCCTACACTCCAGCCAAGAAGGAAGTGGGAACATGAC
>OZ034969.1:30545000-30640000 GCA_964030785.1 Siderastrea siderea
GACTGATGTGTCATCCGTTTTGAAGTTGAGGGATCAGATGGTCAGAAGGCATATGAAGTCAAAATATCAGGAGCTCCAAGTTGTATGTGTGAAGATTACAAGAAGTTCAATGGAAATAAACTTTCCAAACATGTTTTATGGGATTACCTTTATATCTTACAGACGAAGAAAGTCCCAGAAAAAAAAACAGATCCAGATAACTTTGTCTGACAATCATCTGACAAACGCTCACAGAGTCTTTCCCCACTACAAGCAGAGCATCAACAACAGCTCCCGCTCAAACTATTTCAGAAGCCAAATGTAACAAGTCAAGTCTATCCTATCAAAGAACAAGAGAAAAAAAACAGCAGCTGCTTATGTGTTATTTGCTACACAATGAAAGAAGGAAGAAAGAAGTTTTACCTAGGGATCTGTGTGTCTTGTCAAAGGATTGGAAGTTCTATACCAACGTGCACTTGCGGTTCAGTCAAGTTTCTACTTCTGTCCAGTAAGTAAGTAAGTAAGTAAGAACGTTATTACTATGTCATAACATCTAGCGTCCAGGGAAGGATTGTTTTCAGCAGATTACACCATGGTCAAACCTACAGTCGTGGAGAAAACTGTTCACACACCCCTGATGAATCCTCAGTCCTTCCAAGCAACATTGAATGGGGGGAAGCATTTCTGCGATCTTGTTGGCGTTTTCACACAGGGAAATTGAGAAATGCGCATGCTAATGCGTTTGTCTAAACTAGTTTTGTCCAAGATTGTGTGCAGAGGGTTCCGCCATCATACAGGAAATGCCCTGCTTCAAGAAGTTCTCAATCATTTCCTACGTGGGATTCATCAAAGCGGATTTTTAAAAACCCTTTTTGGTAAAACTAGTACTGACAAAAATTTCAAGGGCAAAAATAAGAATGCATGACTCTTGTTATCTTTGGTTGGCAACAACTTGGGTACGTATAATAATATCATGGGTTTAGGTTAAAAACTGCCAACACGTCTTGAATGCTAGCATGAATGGTATTTCCTTCTGAGTATCTACCTATTTTTCTAGTGGATATTTTAGAATAAATTTTCACTGGAAAATTCTCTCAGGATGTACGGAAAAACCATTTGGAATCATGAGGTAAAAGCAAATTACCGGTAATTTTTCGATCCATTCAATAAATGTTTGAATGAATGTTTCGAAGTGAGCGAAATGTCAAACTCAAAAACAAGCAGTTATAACGCTTATTGAAAAAAAGGAAAAGACCGCTCTCTCTTAGAAAATTGGCGAGCTCTCTCTCTTGTCAACGTAGATACAAAAATGATGTCCAAGGTTATTGCTACTAGGATTAAAAAAGTGTTGCCAAATATTATTCACCATAAGCAAACTGGCTTTATGAAAGATCGCTATATTGGTAACAAAAAATTAAGTCTCTGATCATTCTAAAGTTCGTTTATCTATCCTCACTGTTGCCAGCCCCAAATGATCTCATTAAAGATTTAAATCAGTCGCTATTTGAATTTTTAAGCAAGGGTGTCAATAAAGTAACGAACAGTCATAAACGAATAGGTGAAAGGTGGCCTTAAAACTATTGATTTAGAAAGTATGATCACACCCTTAAGATCAGCCTGCTTAAAAAGAATTTTTGGTACAAACAAGGGAGCGTGAAAGAGTTTGGACGCCTTTTTTCCTTTTCCATTGTAGTTACGATGTCAAAGTTCATTCCACCCCTTCTCAATTTTATTATGACTTACTTCAATGGTGGTTGGAGTTTCGAGAGGCCTATGAAATAATTGGAAAAATATCTTATGCAATAATCAGCAAATTCATATAAGCAACATGCTTGTTTTTTACAAAAAAATTCTGAGAGTCTGAAATCACTCATGTTAACAATTTTTCAAAGAATATCAACAAAACAAACTTTTAGGTCTGGGCTGCACTCTGCCACTCGATACCACCCCATCTGAAAAATAATAGCTCCGCTCCTCTTCCTCTTTGCTTCACAGCCCTCCCCCTCCTTGAAGATCAATGGCAAAGTTTTCAATGTCTTAGAAAAGTAATCAAGACTATTGTGTTCTGTTTATAAGTACTAAGGCAAAATATCCCAATAACTCTCAAAACCTGAAACGTGAATTTAAGTTAACTGATGTCCAATTGGACGGGTTTTTATTTTGCCCCATGCCATGTGTGTTGAAGCGTACGTTAAAGCTTGTCAATATAAAGTTCTTAATCATATACTTTACACAAATACAAAATTATACAAATTAGGTTTCACAGAAGACGAAAGATGCTCCTTCTGCCAATCTGAACCCGAAATGTACGCACTCAAGGCACTTTTGCTTTGAGTCCTATATCTATTCACTAACAAATGAGTTCATTTCTATCATATTGCAAGATGTGCTGATGGGTATTTTAACCTCCAACTGCCTCTTGCTTAACTACCTGCTAACAACCCATTGACTCCCACACCAGCCAAAGAAATCGGAAAAAATATGAAAGCATATCCGCTGTGCTGATGGCATCATGTCTGATGGGGGGGGGGGCTACCAAAGCAATTCTGATTGCAGATGGGGCAGTCAACATCTTGTCCAAGCCGAGGAAGGATGATTTCATTAACCTTGCAAATCGAGTCCAGCTGCCATCTACAGGACTGTCACAGAGACAAAGGAGAGGCTGCACCGCAACCTCTTCATCCCTCAAATCCAGATATAATCAGAATAACATAAAGCTTCACGAAGTCCATTTCTGGAATTCCGAAAGACAACTATCCTTTGAAGCTACCTGGTATGCTGTGTGCAGATGAGCTGATCTACATTGCAAGGAATGACATTCAAGTGATTGTCTCTTTTCAAGTAAAAAGGATGATGTCAGGATAGAGAGGTAAACATGTAAGAAATCATTAAGTATGGGCATAAATGGTGAAAGATCTGCAGCACGTGTCTAGTTGAGAAAAACATTTTTTGTCACATTGTGAGGGAATCAGCAGAGTTCCTTTAGAAAGAGTCCAGTGTTATACCATAGTTCAACTGAACGATCAGCTGTGCATGCTGACTAGGGCTTTAGCTCACAAGTCCTGTTTAGTAACCAAAAGCAGGTATCTGTGTAGAAGATCAAGACAGACGGAGAGGTAGAAGTTTTTGCCGGCTGTGAAAGAGAGAAAGGGAGTGTTGATGGAAAAGTAAAGCTTTGCTGGTTTCAACAACCAATAGGCATTTGCAAGGAGTCTAAAAGTGTCATTTACATCTCTGATGCCCAGACATAATCCATCAAGATCTGCACCAAAATGGTCGAGTGTACTGAATTTCTTGACTCTGTTGGTCAGCTTTTTGACGCTTTTTCTATCCATTGCAAAGGAGCAAGCTTATCTGTGAAGTCTACTGATGAAGCCCTCTCGCTTGTCCACCAATGCAAAGAGCTACTGGACAGGAACACCAACGAGATCAGTATGAGTACTGGCATTACAAGTGCAATTAATGAACATCGGGTCATGTTTCCACCAAGAACGTGGCCTCAGTCGCACTTAAATGGTGGCTGCAAAGATTTCACAATAACTTGCAACCATTCAATTTACCCCCTTTGGACAAGCACGTGTTCAAAGGGATTAATTGCGCAACGCACACCCTTAGTATCAGGTGATAGGAGTTTCGTGTTTCAGTTCGAGTCAGTTTTCACTTCGAGCGTACCAGACTGAAATTTGTGTAGTGCGGTTTCGTTTTTTCTTCATTCGTTTTATCCTAATGGGTCGTCAAAGCAAGTGCCCAGGTTGCAAAAAGTTAAAGTCCGCCCATGATTTTGGTCGTCCTGGAAAGGATTGTACGGGTCCAGTTCACAACAATACCGAACAGGATCGCGAGGCGGCTGATGAGCTAGAGCCTACCGACGAGGTTGGTGCTACCGCTTCTTCAAACCCTGACGTATTGCAATCTTTGACAGCCTCGGTGCAGCTCTTATCCACCGAATTGAAATCTCTTCGACAGGAGACTAATGAGTTGCGCGCGTTAGTGCGTCCTGCCTCTTCACAACAGCAGCAAGCGCCAGCAGTCCCGCCCCTTGTTACATTGCCAGAGCTTCGTGCTATGACCGATTTAGCTAAGACCGTGGATCGACGGGTAGAGCACCTTGGCGTTGGTGGTTCGGATGATAGCGAGTCTGAGAATGAGATCGACCCTATTCAGCAATCAGGAGCTACTTCTGCACCTTCCTCGCGTCCTGGTAAGTTGAAATCGGACCGGGAGGCAAAAGCTACCAGTGAGGTTTTGTATCCTCAAAGATGGCCTCACAGTTTTCTTTGTATCACACGAGCGCAGCGCGAGGTCAAATACGAGGAGTTAACGTTGGCCGAGTTCGTGGCTGGATACGCTCAAATTTTGTTATGTAAGGATATCACTCCTTTAGAGCGCACGGAGCGTGAAAAACATCTGGTCTCCTTAATGTACTTCGCACAACAGTACGAATGGTCGGCCGTTCTAAATTTTCATGGTTCCGTGTTGCTCGAAATTGAGCGTGGACTTGTTAAATGGGGAGACTCTTATCTTCATTTGGAAAGTAGAACACTTTACGGACACCCATTGAAGGAGAAATCGCCGACTTCTTCGGCGCCAGTTTTATTTTGTCGCGATTATCAGCGAGAACAATGCATTAGCGTTAAAGCCCACTTCGGATTTATCCGTGGCGAACGCAAATGGTTGAAACATATCTGCGCAGCGTGCTGGACTCGTCTTCGAAAGCAGGAGTCACATCGTGAGAATTCTTCTGATTGTCCTCTAAAAGATCCTGCGAAAGATTCGCCGGCGACGTCAAAAAACTAGACTATTTTTCGCCTCCTAGTCTTCACGGAGCCGAAGCTGGGGGCGTGCCCGTTTTGGATTTTGGTTGTGGTTCTAGCCAGTTTACTCGAGACTTTTTATTGCAAGACTTTTCTCCTGCGAGACATTTCGATTCTGGACGGTCAGAATTTTCGTGTTCCAGTTCTAGTTTTTCCCCGCAAGACAATACGTTTATTAAGTTTTCACAATCGAGACATTCAATTTTTGATTACGCAACACGTCCTGTCACGAGTTCCTTTGTCGACGCTCACTGTGCTGTTTTTTCTTCGGGACAGTTCAATTATACCGGACTTCGTATTCCCGTTCCTTCTCGACTGAATATTCCAGTGTGGCGTGCCTTGCTTCAAGACTATGAGGACAGTGTCATTTGTGACTTTTTGGAATTTGGTTGGCCACTTGGCTACACTAACCAGACCCTTCCAGTGTTCGACCTTCGTACCCACCGTGGCGCGTTGGATTTTCCTTCCACAGTTCAAGACTATATTAGTAACGAGATTTTACTTGGTCGCGTTGTAGGACCCTTCGATGCACCGCCTTTTCCTGACGGTTTTGTGGTTTCTCCTCTCAACACGGTGGCCAAGCGCGACTCTCAGGAACGAAGAGTGATCGTGGATTTGAGCTGGCCTTGTGGCTCCTCAGTTAATGATGGTATTCCTTCTGGTTCTTTTCTTGGAGCTCAACTCGACTTGAGTTATCCCACTATTGATGCCATCGTCTCGGCGATTGTTTCACTCGGTCGGGGTTGCATGCTATACAAGCGCGATCTTTGAAAAGCGTACCGCCAATTCCCCGTCGATCCCCATGACTATCATTTACTTGGTTATACCTGGAACAGACAATTTTACTTTGACACAGTTTTAACGATGGGTCTCCGTTCTGCTGCGATGGCATGTCAACGCTCCACTTCCGCAGTTACTTGGATTCTCAACCGGCGCGGACTAAGTACCTTTAATTATCTCGATGACTTTATTGGTGTTTCGCCGCCGACTTTGGCAACGTCTCATTTTAATGAGGTTGGAGTTTTGCTGCATCGTCTTGGATTAGACGAATCTATTGATAAATCATGTCCTCCTTCTTCAGTAATGACTTGTTTGGGTGTCGAGCTCAATACTCTTGACTTTACCTTATCTGTTGACTCTGACCGATTAGCCGAAATTGAGAGCTTGTTACACACCTGGTTACATAAACGTACCACAACGAAATCATCCCTTCAGTCGCTGGTAGGCAAGTTGGTATTTGTATCAAAGTGTGTTCGCCAAAGTCGGGTCTTCATTGCGCGGATTCTTCGTTTATTACGGTCGGTGAAATTTAATCATCATCACATTAATCTCAATTCTGAATTTCGTAAAGACATTCAATGGTGGTGCAGGTTTTTGCGTGTATACAATGGTGTGTCAATGATTACTGTAAACAACTGGTCGTCTCCTGGCGAGGTGTTTACCACCGACGCTTGTCTAACTGGTTGTGGAGGCCTTTGTGCGCATTATTATTTTCATGCGGAGTTTCCAGAGTTCATCTCCAGCCAGCATCTTGACATTAATGCCTTGGAACTTTTGACCATCGTTGTTGCTCTTAAACTGTGGGGCCATCTTTGGCGCGGCCTTCGTTTAACTGTTCGGTGTGACAACGACGTCGCAGTCACTGTTTTGAACTCAGGACGATGTCGGAATGCCTTTATTAATTCTTGTTTGCGAGAAGTCTGTTTCTTGGCGGCAACACACGAGTTTGAGATTCGCGCGGTTCATATTCCTGGTGTGCTGAACAGTGACGCTAACGTGCTTTCTCGCTGGAATGTGCCCTCACGGGCTAAAGAACAATTTCTGCACCGTGTTCAACGTGATCAACTTATTGCAGTTTCTGTGCCAATTAATTTCTTCCAGTTAGACAGTCCTTTCTAATGGACCGTTTTTGTTTGTTTTTATTGTAGATTTCTTAGCATTATCTGCATTGAGAAAGGATTGGAAGTACACGCTCCGTTCGGCTTATAGTGCTGGAATATTTAGTAATTTAAGGACTCAATTTAGAGCCTTTTTGTTATTTTGTACATATTTCCGATTTACCCCGACGCCAGCTACGTTGGATACTATTTGTCTGTATGTGCAATTTCTTAGCCGTACTCTTAGTCCTCCCGCTATTCGTAACTATTTGTGGGTTAAGCTGTTACATTTGTTTTCAGGGCTAGATTTTCCCTTTAATAAGGATTTTCTACTCTCATTGACGTTGCGTGGCATTGCACGTAACGCGCTCCACACCCCATGCAGAGCTCCCCCAGTTACTCCTGCTATTTTGTGTCAAATTTCCAGGGTTTTAGATTTCGAGAACGATCCTATTTCGTGCACGTTGTTTTGTGCCTTTCTATTTACATTCTTTTTAATGGCGAGGTTAGCTAATATAGTACCACGTTCACGTAAGTGTTTTGATCCTTCGCGTAATCTTACTCGGAGCGATGTTGCAACAAATCAACATGGGCTAATTGTTACTTTTAAATGTACTAAAACTATTCAGTTTGGAGAGCGAAAATTACATATTCCTTTGTTACGACTGCCGGGCTCTCCCTTATGTCCAGTCGCTGCATATCAACGTATGGTTTGTCTCGTTCCCGCTAGTTCCCGGTCCGCCTTATTCGTTTTGCCTAGCCATTATGGTAATACTATTCTCACTCAGGATCGTTTTATCGCCGCCTTCCGTCGGGCTCTTTCCGCTGCTGGTCTTCCTAATGCTTCGTCCTATCGAGGTCATTCTTTCCGTCGAGGTGCGGCCTCTTGGGCCTTTAATCACGGTGTACCAGATGAACTCATACAGATATACGGTGACTGGGCAAGTGATGCGTATAAGGCTTATTTAGAATTTAGTGTCGAATCTAAGCTCGCCTTCGCTCAGCAGCTTCGTTCTGCTGTTTTTTTCTAGTACTTCGTAGTTAATTTGTTCAGTGCACAGTTCGTTTTTTGGGGCGTTCCGTTTGGTGGCAGAGAGGTTTTTTAGGCATATCGTTGGCTGTTGTTTACTTTTTGTGCTAATAATAAACTTCTCTCCGTGCCAAAAAGCGAATTGTGTTTTATTTGTGTCAGGGGGCATTGTTGGGCAATTTACCCCCTTTGGACAAGCACGTGTTCAAAGGGATTAATTGCGCAACGCACACCCTTAGTATCAGGTGATAGGAGTTTCGTGTTTCAGTTCGAGTCAGTTTTCACTTCGAGCGTACCAGACTGAAATTTGTGTAGTACGGTTTCGTTTCTTCTTCCCACCCTCCCACCCGGGGTGAATTTATTTACTGTCATAGGGTGGCAGAGAGGTTTATTAGGCATATCGTTGGCTGTTGTTTACTTTTTGTGCTAATAATAAACTTCTCTCCGTGCCAAAAAGCGAATTGTGTTTTATTTGTGTCAGGGGGCGTTGTTGGGGAATTACCGTGCAACAAATCTCCAAAGTTGCATGACACTAGACGTAGAAATTAAAAACGTAAAAACCACACCAAGATCAGCACGAAGTTGGTACAACATAACTGCGACTGGTTTAGCTTCAAGATGAATGTCCCATCTGCTAGCCATATGGGTGGTGTATGGGAACGCCAAATCAGAAGTGTTCACAACATACTTGCAGCGCTACTGAGTAACAACGCGAAACAGCTTGACGATGAATCTCTACTCACTTTCATGTGTGAGGCAGAATCGATTGTCAATAGCAGACCGCTTTCAGTGGGGAGCCTACAGGACCAGGACGCTCCCAGGCCCCTCACTCCAAATCATCTTCTCACAATGAAGTCGAAGGTGGTGCTCCCTCCACCTGGAAACTTTCAAGACGCCGACAAGTATTCAAGAAAGCGTTGGCGACGCGTTCAACATTTGTCCAATGAGTTCTGGTCTCAATGGCGTAAGGAATTCTTACAGTCCTTACAGCTGCGTCAAAAATGGTTGAAACCACAGCGAGATCTCAACGTCGACGATATTGTGCTGATCAAGGATGATTCCCTCACACTAAATCATTGGCAGCTTGGCCGGGTTACAAGAACTTATCCAGACGAAGATGGTCGTGTGCGCAAAGTGCAGCTGACCCTTGCTGACCCGTCTATCGACGCTAAGGGGGTGCGTGTTCAGCCACCCCGCTCCCTAGAGAGGCCCATACACAAGCTGGTATTCCTGATGAGCTGGAGAGAAGCTGTAAGAGAGACCGGGCGAATTCCCCACCGAGAAGCCCTGAACTTTAATTTAGATAAGCTTGGCTAGATGTATTTAGTTTTTATTTTGTTTTTAATCAAGGAAGTGAAATTTTTAAATGAACAAATTTCAGGGGAGCCATGTAATGAACGCTCAATGATTTATTGTAGTCCTATCACATAATTACGTATTTCCGTTCTAATCAAGCAACAATTAGGCCTTATTGTCTCTGTCAAAAGGAACACGTAGTTATTTAGATTGTCATTAGTTCCCGCGCTTTCGTCCTGAGCACAAGTCAAGCCTTTACAAGTTTAAGTAACAGTCTCCTTTAGAGGCAAGCGAAGGACTGATATGTAAGTGTTTACTCTTCCTTTGTAATTGCTAGTTTTTCAATTCGTTAGTTTTCTTATTGATCTCGTCTTAATAGTTATTGTGGCTATTCCGTATAAAGAATTATTGTTTTCAATAGCTTTGTAATTGTAGGTGCAGGTCAAGGATTTGTTTCTATTATTAGCTCTAGTCTTAGCTTTTTAGGTTGCCGATATTAGCTTAGTATCACAAGAAGCTTGTTTGCAAGTTTCCTATAAGTTTTGTACAAGTCGTAGTACACAATCATCTCGTGGAGCTAAGTGCTCACAACCACAGTTGTTTCTTAAGTAGCTTATACTTTATATTTTAATCAAATTTCAGTTTATGGCCTTTAACAAGATTACTGCAATTGGTGAGAAGAGAATAAACCAAGTCAATTATTCTACACCAGCGTGCTTTAATGCATCAGCCCATAAAATAGTCCTAGAGTTATCGTCTTTACCAGCTCACGACACCTCTCGATAATTCTTGAGAGTCGCTTGCCGCTTCACGGAACATGGCGAAACTTTCCTAGGAGAATTTGAAACATAAAACATAAAACTAAGTGATGGATGTGCCTGCCCTGATATCAGGGAAAAACATCTCGACTACTGAAGCCGTTGCTGTAAAGGGTAATAATTTTCTTGTAGCGGTGGTAGCTGCGACAAGGTAACTTTATAAAAAAATAGTTCTCGCATTTCATGCACCTTCAAGTTTTTTATCTTCAGAATAGCCTCGGCTCTGTTTTCGTGTTGTGATTGTGTTTTTGCTTTTGACCACATCCCATCATTCCAAAGTGTATCATTCATGCATATTCATAGTTCATTAGCATCCCTAGTGACGTCATCTAGCATTATATAAAGCAGAATGAATTAACAGTGTCAGTTGTTGCGAACCTTGGACAGGACAGGGTGAACCAGGTTTACGATGCCGCTCCCGACCAGCGTCAACGAACAAGATTCGGCCGCCGTTATTGCGGCCTTAGAGCCATCTGCGTCTTCTCAAGCTGTTCCAGCTTCTCAATCTGTCTCTGTACCAGTTCCAGTATCTTCCGCCGTTAACACGTCGCCTTCGCTTGTTGTGAGCCTCTCCTCTGCTTCGCAGCCGTCTTTGGTGGCTACCAATTCAAGTTCTGCTTCGACTTCCCAGGTACCTGTCAGGCCTCAGGAGAAGGAAAGTTTGGAGGTAACTTTTGCACTGTCATAAATTTTCTTAGCGCCGCTGTAGGCTTTTTGCTTGGGAGCTTAATATTTCGGTAAGGTTTTCTCACGCCCAGTTGTTCGGTTCTGCTTCTCACCCACGTGGCACCTTTTTTCACGTTTCGTATCAATTGTTTTCATTCCAATTTGAGTTTTATTTACTGTTTTCTGTTTGTTTTTTCGTCGGCTGCAATTTTGTTTTCGTATTTGGGCTGTAAACTTGCTGTTAGCGTGGTCCATTTTCTTGGTCTTGCACTAATTACCCCTGTGTTGGGTCCCCAGGGCCACGTGTTGCACGTTCAGTACAATGGGCGGTGTTTTTACGATTTTCCAGCGTGATTGAATTTTCATATTTCCACTTTAAATTTTGTTTTCTTTTTGTTTTGCTAGTTTCAGGCAAAACGTTATAGGCCACGTAGGATCCAATTTCGGAAGTGGATCGAGAAGGGCCTGGTGATTATTTTAGACCGATAAGGATCCAATAAATGGAATTGGATCGAGTAGGGTCTAGTGATGATGCTTTAGGCCGCGTAGGATTCAATTTCGGAAGTGGATCGAGAAGGGCCTGGTGATTATTTCAGACCGATAAGGATCCAATCTCGGAAGTGGATCGAGAAGGGTCTAGTGATGATGCTCTAGGCCGCGTAGGATCAAATTTCGGAAGTGGATCGAGGAGGGTCTGGTGATTATTTTAGACTGATAAGGATCCAATCTCGGAAGTGGATCGAGTAGGGTCTAGTGATGATGCTTTACGCCACGTAGGATCCAATCTCGGAAGTGGATCGAGAAGGGCCTGGTGAATATTTAAGACCGCCAAGGATCCAATAAATAGAGTTGGATCGAGTAGGGTCTTGTGATGATGCTTTTGGCCACGTAGGATCCAATTTTGGAAGTGGATCGAGAAGGGCCTGGTGAAAATTTTTAGACCGATAAGGATCCAATAAATATACTTGGATCGAGTAGAGTCTAGTAATGACGTCGTTGGCCGCGTAGGATCCAATTTCTGAAGTGGATCGAGAAGGGCCTGGTGAATATTTTAGACCGATAAGGATCCAATTAATATGATTGGATCGAGTAGGGTTTAGTGATTAGTAAAAGAATGTGAAGGATCCAGGTGTTGAACGGATCGCAAAGGGCCGGTCTAATCACATATATTTTATTTTTTGACCGTGTAGGTCCCATTGATTTGAGGGGATTGACAAGGGTCTGGCTTAATTAAGTCTGCGAAGGATCCAGCGTTGCCGGGAAACTCATTCCGTTTTTCTATTCAATTTCTTTCTTTAGTTGGCCAAACTCATGAAAGAAGTTGAAACTTTGCGGAAGTCCGCTGATGTTTCTACTGTTGATTCGGCAGTGGTGACAATCCAGACGCTCTTGGCTAAACCTCCAGAGCTTTTTGACCCGTATTCGGCTATAGCAGCTTTGGAGAGCTTGGTGGACATAGCCAGGGAGAAAGGAGATGCGAGAGCTAGTCGTTTTGGTATAGTCCTGCGCCAGTGCCGTCCCTTGCTTACCGATGGTAATTTGCAAGCTATTTTGATTAAGCTGATAGCGTCCAAAGAGGAAGTGGAAGTGGCAAAAGCGATCCAGAAATCTCGTAAGGAAGCAAATGCTTTTAAAGATCCTTTCGCTGGTCGGTCATGACCCTCTTCTACTGTCCGTAGGAGGGGTGGTGGTGGGGGTGGACGACCTCGTCCCCCGCCAAGATGCTGGGCCTGCGGCCAGATGGGCCACATTGCGCGTGGATGCCCCAACAAGCGTTTTTGAGTCACCTGTATGAAGTATGATGATAGCCGTTTGGCGTTTGAGTGATTGTATCATCAATAAAACTTGTCTTTAACTTCTGATTTTGGTTGTTATATTTATTTATTTATTTATTTATTCTTTTGTCTCGAGGGATTTTTTCTTCTGCCCGGGTTCGTTTTTTCCCTTGTCCCGACTAACTTGGTTCGGGGAAATGACACCACAAGCGCTTTGTCTTGCATGACTTGCCCTTGAGCTCACTAAGCGGGCTGCGGTTGTCATTTTCCCTGGGCTTGAGCTGGTCTCCGTTGGTTTCTCTTACCCCTTGTTTTTTATCTGTTGTAGGGGACTTCTCCTGACCCTGGACGTTTTTTCCCTGAATTTCTCGCCCCAGGAGGCGGAATTTCAAGCCCGCAACCGTAAGGCTGTTTGGATAACATTATCAGTAGATGCAAGCCCAGGGGAAGTGACTGCAGTCGAAGATGTCCTAACCGAAGTAAAAAGGGTCATGGCCGGGGGCTCCGGGGATATTCAAAAACTCCCCTTTAGGGATCCTTCGAGTTTTTTAGCGGGGTCTTTGCAAAATCATCTGCCACTGTGGAGCGCCATATTAACTGGAAATTCGGATAAAGAGCGAATTCTAAATTGGCTTTCGGATGGTGTCGATGTCAACTCGTTTATGAAGCCTTTCAAAGGGCTTTTCAAGGGTGTCAAATATGACTCTCCAATGCCGCCTCGTAAGGTTTTCAAGAACCATGGAGTGTGTAACCAATTTGAGGACTTTATAACACAATCTTTACTACAACGTTTGTCTACTGGCGCGATACGTGTTTGGGGTAAAGTGGGTGAGGTTTCTCCCCCTTGGCTTGTTCTCCCTATGACAGTTGAGCCGAACAAGCCTAGGTTATGTGTTGACGCGAGATTTTTAAATCTCTGGATGAAAGACACTCCATTTTCCCTGGAAACTCTTGTATTGGTTCCCCGTACTGCCTATCGGAATTGCCATTTTTCTAAGATTGATGACAAGTCCGGCTATGATCACATTTTGATTTCTGCTGATTCACAACAGTTTTTTGGTGTGGAATGGATGGGATGGTACTTAGTGTCAGCCACCCTTCCTTTTGGCTGGAAAAATTCCCCTTTTGTTTATCAGACAGTGGGTTTAGGTCCTACCCACTACTTCAGGAGCTTGGGAATTACTGATTCCCTATACATTGATGATCGCCTTGTGGGAGAGATTTTTGCTCTTGAAGGCCTTTGGTCCCGCCCTTTGGAATTGAGAGGCCCCGAGTACAGTCGCCGGGCAGCCTTAGCAGCTTTATATGCGGCCTGCAAAGTACTAGTCAATTTGGGTTATTTTCTTGGCTTGAGTAAATGTGTTTTGGCACCTTCGACACGGCTAACTTTCTTAGGAATGGTCGTTGATACAAGACTTCTCGCGTTTGTTGTGCCTGAGGAAAAGAGAGTCAAGTTTGCTGAGCTTCGCGAGTCCATCCTGTCTAAGTCGTCGACTATTCCCCTCAAGTCGATCCAGAAACTGATGGGGAAGTGCATATCATTTTCTCTGGCTTTTCCTGGCGCAAAATTTTACATCAGGGAAATGGGTGCCGCTGTAGGTCAGGCCTCTAGGGGTGCTGATGTCACCTTACCTCCCCCGTTAAGGGAAGAAATGGAGTTTTGGCGTTTCCTTGATGGCTGGCAAGACGCCATTCCTTGGATCCAGGAAAGTCATATTTCCGTGTCGTTGTCGACTGATGCTTCGGCTTTTCGCTGGGCGGCGGTTTTCCACCAAAAGCCAGCTGACCGTAACGTAGGCGATTACTGGGAGGACAATCTGATGAACGAACACATTAACGTGAAAGAGATGCATGCTGTATTGAAAGCTTTGGAGTCTCTCCCTACCAGTGTCAAGGATTGCAGAGTGGATTTGCAAGTCGATAATCAGGCGACTTTGAATGCTTGGCATGGTCGCGGGCCCAGGTCATCCAAACTCAACCAAGTAGCTCGCCAAATAAGGAATAAGTCGCCAAATTTGGAATAAGTCCTTGCCGACGGCAATGCTATCTTCCAGATGACACAGACCAGTTTCACTATGCTTGGGTTCACACAGCCACAGGCCGCACTGCCTAAAATCCAGGATAAACAGAACAATGCAAAGGGTTCACCTCACTTATTCCGAGGCTGTTCCAACAGCCTGTCTTCTGCCATACGAGTGATTCAATGTGAAGTCCAGATGAGCCATCCCGAGTCAAGGACTTTAAAGATTAACTTGGTAAAACCAACATTTCAACTACCCGTATTTACTCGTGTATAAGTCGCCCTCGACTTATACACGAGTCATACATAAAGACCTGACCAAGCAATCCAAGAAATTAGCATAACAATTCCCTGAAGTCCGTTAGGAAAACCGAGCTTACAAAAACCAGTTCTAATTGTGTTCGAGTTTCGTCAGTTTTCTGCGCTGTCTTCGTGAACAAAAAAGTGTGGAATAATAAATTTTAAGTGGTTCAAACACAAACCTACTGGGGATTATTTCTATTGTGTCTTCTGATCTGTAGAGCAGACATTTTTCTCAGAGCTTCGCTACTGTTTACGGTGCTGAGCTTTCGCTTTTTCATCACGCGCAAACTTCGGAAAGCACGTGGAGTTATCTTAGTTACCAGTACTCCTCAAATTCGTAGTTTGGTGACCAAGTTTTCCAAGATGGCGGTGTTTTCATCGAGCGATCCTTCGAAGCTCTTCGGCGTTTCTTCGGTCTTCTAAATCTCCTTTCAAACTCAACATTGAAATAGAGGTTAGATAAATGCAAGAAGATTTCATTTTCAATGCGATTTACTTCAAAATATCGTAAAATACTTCTCTAGTAAATCGAAGTGCTCATGTGTGCTTAAATCGTGATGATATAAACAAGTGTTTACTTCACAGCACACGATTAAATTTTGCTCTGCAGTTTTTTTAATTCACCGAGTTTTCAATACATTCTTAGAAATAAGAGATTAACTTTTTGGGAAATTTCTGTCGGTCTGAATTTTACTTCTTTAACCAGAAATTACGAAAAATCCGATTTTTGACCTTGAAAATGGGGGGTCGACTTATACACGAGTTCGACTTATACACGAGTAAATACGGTATCCCTCCTCCTAGTAACTGACGTTCGTAAAGGGGAACTATCATCGGTTTACATAATTATTGACACCTTATCATCTTTCTGAAGCCCAAAGATTATTTGGTGCTGATCAGTGAGTGAAGATTTTCTCAAACTATTTTTTGCACTGTTTGACAACAAAGCAGAGATATCCTTGTCAGAGGGACCCTTTAAGCTATCAATCAAATAAAAACATTTACACTATTTCTAACAGAAATATATTTATCAAATGAGCATACGTTTAACTCCTCGAACAATAAATTTAAAATTTTTAATTTTTTAATTTTAGCGGAATTCCTCACAGACCTGTCCATTGATGGCGAGGAAACCTACAACACTGAAACGGACGATCACAGTCTTTGTTTACCACAAAAATGTAAACTAACACAATATTCAAAACAGTTCTCTACAACAAGGGTTATAATTAACCACTGATCGATAAAACCACTTTTCTAGATAAATTACAGTCAGATGTGTTTTGCTCATTGTGACTTACGTGTATTCTCCCATCTCCCATCATTCTTCTCTTGTGTTTTGTGCACATGTACGGCATAGCCTACTTTTTCACCATTACACTAATGAAGGGCAAATCCCGAAACGTTTGTTACCTAACTTTTGACACTTCCAAGAGTTTTTTAACCTTTTTTTACTTTGTCCAGCGAGTGTCACGCATCACCTGAGCTTTGCCTCCTGTTTAAATTGGTTTTTATTCCTATGGTCACAAAGAAAATCCTGTATCCCTCCGATCTGGCACCTTTATGCAAGGATTCTCCTGGTGAATCTTTAGTGTCTACAGAGGCTTGCACTAAGAACATGATCAAAAGAAATAAAAAAAATTTATTATCATGTACAATGAAAAATGACATATGGCCCCTTTCGACAAATTCCTTTTAGACAGAATCACACTAGAGTGCAAGCCAGAAAATCACAGGAAGAGTAATGGTGAGTGTGAGTAAAAAGACTTGCTGTTAAACAAATTAGTTCATCATTGT
This sequence comes from Siderastrea siderea, assembly GCA_964030785.1. Classification (NCBI taxonomy): domain Eukaryota; kingdom Metazoa; phylum Cnidaria; class Anthozoa; order Scleractinia; family Rhizangiidae; genus Siderastrea; species Siderastrea siderea. The sequence continues at coordinate 30,561,376 of OZ034969.1, forward strand.
GGCCCAAAAAAAAAACAGAAACGTAGTGTGGAGTATGCTCAACTAGCATGTGTTGCAGTGGATGAAAATGTTTGCAGCCACGTGCTCAGTTGTTCAGTCTCAGCAGCGGTGCAAGAAGATTTAAGTTCACAGTTAAGATAAAGTTGATCACCTTCATTTGCATCTTGCCTTTGGTTCAAGCTGAAAGTCCTGAAAAATGCTATCAACTCAATGGCCAGTTGCGGGGTATTCTGCAAAGACTGAGCTAAGACTGCAAGATCTATTGTGTTGCTAATCCTTCCTTTTAAAGCTCGCAATTAAACTCTTTACTATAATAAGACTTCAGACCTCTCAAGATGACAGACAAAGGAAAGGTTTTCCATTTTCGACGGGAGCCAAGAAGGAAGAAAGACATGTCAACACTTATTTTCCTTGTTTCCATCCTACTTATATCTCAGGATTTTAACTAGGATGTGTTGTAAGACTCCTCGGCAAGAATTACGTCTTCGACGACACCAGTTAACTATGGCTCAACCAGCCCATTCTTTAAACTTCCAAGAAGAGGCAGGTACAGTTATTTCAAGTCTAAAATATCCTACTACCCAGGTAACATGGGCTCATTTTTTAGAGCCCTTGTTACCTGTCAATGTTGCAAGACATCGCTGACACACTGATGGCTCACCTGGCTAAGGCCGATGATATCTAGTGCCTTCCATTAGTAACTGGTTGCTATAGGGAGAGAAATGCGGAACCATTAACAGCATCTGGACTATTGACAACAGAGAATTTATCAAAACTTCAACAGAGGGGTCGCCAGCTAGAATCACTAAAGAGGATGACTTTAAACACCTTTAAGTGAAAAAATAATTTCTCATACTGTGACCAGTTAACCGCGTTTTTTCCCCTTTCTTTTCCCTTCATCTGGATAAATTTGGTGTGTGTATTGTGTGTGTGTACTCTTCTAGTATATTTGCAAAAAAAAAAATTTACCGTGTTAATTTAAATGACCAATTGGAAAAACTTGTAAAATAGTGTCTTTAAATGTTCAAGGTATTAGAGATTCTGAAAAGAGGAGAAGTGTTTTTTCGTATCTTAAAGATTATCAAGCCACTTTTTATTTTCTTCAGAAAACTTACTCTGATTGTAGTGTTGAGTCTGCCTGGAGGAAAAAAGGGACGGTGAAATTTTTTATTCACACAGCTCTTGGCATAGCAGAGGAGTATGCATCTTGATTGATCCAGGTGTCAAAGTAAACAAAATTGAGTGCCACTTTAATGATGCCTCGGGTAGAATAGTCTTGATTACTTTGACATTAAATGACCTTAAGTTGTCACTTTGCAGAATTTATGCTCGAAATAACCACGCCAAACAAAAAACTAGAGTTTATCCGACAACTCAACAGCTCCTCTTCAACTCGTTATTGACAAATCAGATCTCACAACCCTTATTATAGGTGGCAACTGGAACTGTGCCCTAACAAAAAAAAGACAAAAGAGGAGGGCTTCGTAACTGTATATTTGTAGTAATTTTTAAGTAACCATGCATTGTATATAGTCATAATTTATGTTACTTAATTAGGTTATAGTCATTGTACATATATAACTTTTTAATTACTTGAACTGCATCGAGTGCTCACAGAAAACAAGGGGGCCGTCATATGTACATACGTAAAACAAAAATATTTAATGCTGATGTTCTTCAACAAACATTGAGAAAAACAGCAAAACAAGAACAAAATGTAACTGGTTTCATCTCTAATAAAAAATCTATTTCAACGAGCACCAGACACAAGGCTAAATTTCAATAAGTTTCAATAATGTAATACTCAGCAGACTATAATATAATGCACCTTCCATCTTTATTTGACACGAGGGTTTGTCTGTTTACAGTTCCTTGAGACAAAATGAGAAGTGCTAGAACCTTCAGCTTGATAAGGAAAAAAACAAAAAGCAAAAAAACAGACAAATGATTTTCAAATTGTAATTTATATAAAGCTGCATTCATATAACACTGATGCTTTTAACTGAAAAACTCAGATTTGTAAAATTGGCGTTTAAACACGAAAATACAGCATGGGAATTGCTGATAGTTACACATAGTCACTGTTAAACGCAACTTCTACTATTTCTTGTTAAAGTTTACTCTAGTTGACATTTCAGTGATACATGCAAATGTGATGTGTAAAATTGCTTTGGACTTAAAAAAAATGGAAAAGGTGCTTTGAGATCCTGAATTGTTTCGGAACTCTAGCCAGTAACAGACCTCTAGCCATTCACCTTTTGGTTCAACATAAATTCTGTTCACTGGCTATCATTTTTTTTACCAAGGTTAGCACTGATTACTGCAGTTAAATCTTAAAGTTCCATTTTAGTTAACATCATTTTGTTAGCCAAAACTATGCATTGGACACCCCTGAGGACGACGGATTATTTAGTCTCTTCTTTGCAAGTTTCTTACATGTCATTGAAAACATAAAAGGTTCCATTGTTCAGTACTTTCTGTTTAATGAAAACAAGCTATTTTGAAGGAGTTTCACTGGGAGGGTTTAAATCCAAAGGAATTTTAATGAATACCAATACTTCCAGGACAATGTCAATACCATAACTGTTGCTTTCCCCGAGTGAGTTCATGAATTGGGTGGGTTCCGCAAATCTCTCACTTGACAGTGTTGTTTCAGTCTCAGCAACAATGACACTTGATGGCTCTCTGGGTTGGCGCGAGGCCTTCCCAGTCAATGCCATATTTTTTAGACTCAAATGCAACCTAAATGCAATCAAAATAAAACATCTGAGGGCAGGACATAATAAAAAAGTGAATCAAACTGATCAAGACAGCATCACAGATATTTCTAGTATAATGTTCACGTAACTGATCTCTGATAGCAGAATTGTTCCCATCCGCCACGTCGGAGGCAACCAGCAGTAATGTACCAGGCATCTTGCTCCAGACTTGTCCCAAGGCCTTCACAGCAAAATGGTGGCCCACCAGTCGCCATTTTGAATGCAGATGCCATGGGGGTGAGTTGAGGGGGTGAAACAGCATTATATCGTGAAGATATGATGTTGAACGCTACAGATGATATGTCATGTCAAACCTCACTCTCAGGTTCTCTGAACCCTGGCAAATAGGTTGACATCAATCCAGTTGCATCACGAAGACGCAATATCATCAAAGTTATCATGTTGTGGAGTGACATGGCGTGAAGACATAATGTTGAACGCTGAAGATGAAATGTTGTATCATGTTGATGGATTGACATCATAAAGATGTAATGTCAAACGCTGTAAATGAAACATTGTATCATGCAGACGATGTGTCACATCGTGAAGACGTTATGTCAAACGCAACAGAAGGTCGAGTTCTATTTTCCACCCTGATACCACTCCATAGCTATCTGCCAAAGAGGTTAGGAGTGTGGCGAGGCTGTTGGAAGGTAGATTGTTGGTGCATTGCGAGCACAAAGTGAAGCGATGCACAAAGACATGGAACATCTTCAAAGTGATCATGAAGAAGCCGATATAAAAAGATGATACTGCATGCCCTCCATGCCACTGCTGACAGTGCCACAGACTCGTCCATTCATTCACCAGACACCAATGTCCTTGTGCTAGCAATCAGATGACTTGTGTCCCAATATCCCATTTGTCACTGGAAGGGGTGCAAATCATCGATCTATTAAGTTACAGCCAACTGTGGAAAACCCTGGTCCCTCCAAGACAGCTGCGCTGCCCGCATTTCATGTCATCACAGGAGCCTACAATATATATATATATACATGTATATTTATATATTTTTTTTTTTGAGCGGAGGAGGAAGGTGACTCTTTGGAAGGAGTTTTAGAAAGGCAAAAATTCCATCCTGAGCACCTTTGGTAATCTCGGTCGAGAAGAACAGTCCAATGGTGACAACAAAGGTGGAATTAAAAGGTTTGTCTGCCAACTGTATCTACTGACATAACTGTCAAAGAGCTAAGGAGGTTCTGTGCTTTTTAGAAAGAAGCAAGCAGAATTTGACAGATTGCCACCAACACAAGCTGCACTACACCAATGGCACCTCTAGCACTGGCTCCTGAGGCTATCATACAACCTGTCAAGTGCAGGGCCTGAAAGGAGTGATGCTTGTCCAATCAATGCTCGTCCAAGCAGAGCTGGGATTCTCTGTGCAGACCTCCTGCTGGAGGTTACCTCTGCCAATGAAAAAAAAAAGCTCTGCTAACAAAATGTCCTGAAAATGATGAACATGAAGATGCAGATAAAACTCCAAACACACAGAAACCACCAGAGAGAAGCAAGAAGAAAACAGCCTCGAACAAACTACAACAGGCCTACAAGCCTCACAAAGCAATGATAGAGACAGCCTCTATCCGGTCCAAAAAACTGCAGCTCAGAAGAAGGATTTGGAAAGCTTTTAGCCCAACTTGAGGAAAGCACATGCCTTAAGAGTGTAGGATACAAACTGCAGGCCACTGCCATGCTCGCTTCACAACACCATCTAATAACAAACTACCTAACACAGTATTCTTGTTCGAGTATATTAAATTTATGAGTTTGAGTTTGAATTTTGAGTTCGAGTTAGAATTTCGAGTTTGAGTCAAAATGTCAAGTTAGAGTCAAAATTCCGATTTATTTTTTTTTTATTTCTAACTTATAATTATCATCATTATTATTACTAAGAATAATTGTAGCTTTTGGTGGGTTTTAAGTTTCATTTTCGATTAAACTGTCCCAAGGACATATGACAATAAACGACGCACAGTGTAGGCATCCAGTTAGATTTTATTTTGGTCACGCTGCGCTCAAATTTGAGCAAGCTGAATGTCGCGGTAAAACAGGCGAGAGACATTGAACAGCAGAGCTTAGATTGGATGTTCTAAAGGAAGGGGAAGAAAGAAAGGATACAAGTGTCCGGGATCATGATCAAACAATGAGTACAGTATAAATTATAAATATTCGCCGTGAAAAGTATAAATATTTCAAAAGTGAAATAACACATGGCCCTTGTAAACAGCACAGTTCAGAGACAAGTCATTGGGCTTAAAGATATGTACGGCAGTAATAATAATGAATGCACGACTTGCATGCGGGGTCGTGTGTAAATTGACAGTGGAAAGAAAACAAAATGTCGGACACTCCCAAGTTGCTCATCCATCCTTTGCAGTTCATTACAGCAGAATCTGTACACGAGAAAATTTAAAATCCAACTGAGGCATCGTTTGCTGTACTGTGTACTCTGAACATGTCTAGCTGTACTATGCAACATGACGCATCACGTCCATCATGACTGTCTTCATCTGAATCGCTTAAAACCCTATCTACAGCTTAATTTTCTCTACATCAGCGAAAGTTGTAGGTAGCAAACGACAAAAATAAAGCAGTGGAACCCAGAGCAATAGCCGCTGAAAGCATTAGAGGAAATTTGCTTATTATTCAGAAACAACTCACCAAGGAACACAGATTCTCATGTTCTTTTTCACCGATCTCACTGATCTAAATTTCAGGACCGCTCACAAATATTGGCCGCGTTAGAAGCAAGGCCATTCTCGAGACTAAATAACCGAAAATAAATACCAAACGACAAGCTATTGTTATGTAAATTTACTTCCAATTGAAGATAATTTTTTCCGCAGCTTGCCGCCATTTTTGATTGAAGACCAAAGTACGCGTTGTCACTTTGCATTACCACTGACCAAAACTAGTAACTCGTTATTTTAACTTGAACTCGATATTTCAACTCAAAACTCGGACTCGAAACTCAAACTCGAACTCATGAAATGGACAGACCCTTCTTGTTCATGGTTGCAGTAACCAATACTAGGGACCCAAGGGTTGAGATGGCTGGGATCTCAGCTGCCCTTCACTTCAGCAATGGTGCCACATCAAAGCATGCTGTAATGACAATGTGCAGCATTCCTGTTGGTGGTCACACTATTGAAGGTAGCATCAGGAGAGACCAACAGAGGGTTCAGCAGGCAAAGATGAGAGTGTCAGATCAGTACAAGAAAGTCAGACAGGCCATCAGACAAAGTAAACTGAAAGCCGAGGAAGAAAAAGTCCAGAAAGAGGGTGTTACATACAAAGCTGGTGGTTTTAATGACCTCACCAACACTACAGGGAGTGGAAAGTAATCCAGGAAAACAATTTTAAATACCAGAAAACACAAACAATTTATGTTTTCATTCAAGAAGACACTTTTTTGAGTGAGACTCTTCATGTTTGTGACTTTTTTGTGTTTCTAGGAGTGAATTATTTCATTGGTAAAACATAACTTAACTTTAAGAGTCATTTTCTAAAATAACAAGATTCCGCGTACTCCATCTGCCCCAACCAATTTTTTTCTTGAGTATTCAACTGATTCACACCAAATTTGGTACAATTACTCCTTGATATGTGAACTATAAAAGGAACAGATAAAATTTTGTTTTGTGGCATATTTTTCAAATTATCATAAATTATGCTAATTAGGTACTTGTTTGGTAACCAGGGAAACGGAATTAATGTTACAAACAATCCCTCTACACATTTTGTGCATTTTGGCATCCACTAATTGCCCACCAAGTTTGACTGAATTTGCTTGAATAATCAGAGAATAAATGGTGTGGGGCAGCAACCCATTATGGATTAAATTATCTAATTTATACAAAATTAGTTTATTATTAACTTATTTTTGTTGTTTTGTTCATGTGAAATTCTAGATTGACACTGTTACCATCATTTCACAATGTAAAAGTACATGATATGAAGCTATATTGTGAATGAACAATTTTCTCCAGATTTGTTCAAATTTTGTCTAAATCTGACCAGACTGCCCCCTTAAAGCAAAGGGCGCTGCAAGCATTGCTTAAAGTGGCAGAAGAATACTTAGTGCAGAATGGCTTCAGAACTTTGCGGTGAATACATTTGTTTGGAGTGCTTTTGGAATCATGCCAGGGAGGATCTTGTGTTTGGCGCCAAATTTGAAATTTCGCTTCGACATGATCGTCTATTTTTATTACTTGAGCTAACGCATACCACTTGGAAATGTCACAAATCATATGAGTCGCGTATTTTGGCCTTATTTGTCTTCTTTATAGCTGTAAAAAGCTTATTGGTGAAACAAACTTTGTTTCTTGCTTACGTGACTGTAGAATTCAAGACAACATGGAGCCATTTTTTGAGATTTTTTATTTTATATAGTTTGCTGCTGCATAGCTCAACAGCATATGTCTCAAAAATTAAGATTTTTATACCATTACAAAGCTCATCTTCTTAGGAGCAACGTTTCCTTTAATATTTTTTCTCTAAGTGGCTAGTTTTTGAGGTCTTAAGTGAAACAAGGAATGATGTTACTTTTGCTCAAGTGAGGTCAATTTGCCTTGGGCAGGAAGAGGAGGTCCCAGTGTGTGACTCCCTTGGGCTGGAAAGGGTTACTCATTAGATGAACAGGCCACAGAAAGTTACCAGCAGCTGAAACCTGACCATGGAATGAAGTGAATGGAGCCATTAAAAACAGCGACGTGCCACCAAAGTCAAAAGGAGCGGACCTTGTAGTCAGAGCCGCAGTGGCAATCAGCACTATCGACCACTTTATTTCTGCATTACTTGCAAATGAAGCACTAACCATCATTCCACAAGGAGCTTAGAGCAGCTCAGGAATTCATAGCATGCCTTCTTTCAGAGCCATTACTGTCAGGTGATCGAATTTCAGTCTTGCAGTTAGCGAGCTGACAGTGGAGGCATCAATGAACAAGTGTAAAGGTAAATATTGCTATCAGCAAAACTCTTAGTGGTCTTCAGTTTGTGAATACATTCCACCAGGACACTGCAGTTTGGCATGCGAGGATAGGATCTCTGGCTTTCAAAGCTGATCTGAGAACAAATAACAGAAAGTGCCCCTTCTGTTTATCCTGTTGCCATTGCTAATTGTAAAGACAAAAGGTAAGTTATTATAGTTCACAAGTGCCAAATGTACGTGTCCTTCCTTAACCTTTGTCACGCAGCTCCCGGAATATTCCAGATGCGCGTGCATGTCCACGTGGATGGCTCCTGAAATATTTTGGATTTCCGAACACTGATGTTTCTCTGACATGTAAGTTTAGCTAACCTAGGAGTAGATTCAGAACTAACTTATGGCAATATTCAGGGAACATAAACAAAGTTCCCGAGAGAGATTCAAAGACCCAGAGGCAAAAACAGATATGATTAGCTTAAAAATATCTCGTGGACCATGTGGACCAAGATGGTGGCTAGAATTCTTTTAGTGGACGAGCAGCAAACTATTGACAAGGGTTTTGGCCGAGAGGATATCAACAGAGATCAAAACATGAGCCATTCTGAAAATGGGGAGGAGTAAGGCGATGTGAGTGAAGAAGAGAATGATGTTGAAGACAAAAGCGAAGAAGACAACTGGGTTGTTGGTTCCCACAAGCCAGCAAGACTTGACTTCACAGCTGATCAAGGCTCGAACACAGAGCTGCCAGACAATCCATCGTTCTTAGATCACTTCTATTTGCTTTTCCCTGAAAACCTGTTTGAAGAGATGGCTAGGCAAATGAACGAATATGCCAGGGAAACTATTGCTTCTCTACGGAAAGGGGATCATTTGCCACAAAACTCGTGATTCAGAAGTTGGCCTGACGATGGTGTGACACCAGGTAAGACGAAAGCATTTCTTGCTATGATCATCACAATGGGCCTGGTGAATCAAGAGAATATCCAGGATTACTGGTCCACTGATGAGGTTTTATCAGACCCCTTTTTCCCGCAAATAACGTCACGGGATACATTGAACACCTTGTCATTTTTTCATTTCTGTGACGATGACAATTATGTTCCTCAAGGACAGGCAGCCTACAACCCACTCTTCAAACTCGGCATTATTTACAATATTGTCACTGAAAAGTTTTTGAAGCGGTTTTGAAGCCAGGCAAAAATATTTGTATTGGTAAAGGAACGATTCCCTTCAAAGGAAAGGTACATTTCAAAGTGAACCAACCAGACAAGCCTAACAAGTATGGTGTGAAATGTTATCAGTTGTGAGACTCCCACAATGGCCTTTGAGATGTACACTGCTGTTAACACAGCTCCAACCAGTGCTAAGGGTACAACTTGTGACCTTGTGAGGCTTACACAGCCACACGTAAATGCAGAGCGATGTCTTTATGTTAATAACTGCTATACCTCGCCAACTTTCTTCACTGATTTGTATCAGTTGAACACTGGAGCCTGTGGAACAGCCGGCCGCTACAGAAAAAGTATTCCCCATGCATTTCAAATGGCCCAAGTAAAAAACAAGGGTGATAAATTTGCTATGAACAATGGAACTTTACTAGCCATAAAGATCAAAGACAGGAAAGTGTTCCAGACGTTATCACCCGTGCACTCAGTTAATGAGGTGGAAATTAGACGTAATCATCATGCAACTGGATGACCAGTTACGAAACCCGAAAACGTCCATGATTACAACAAGTATATGGGGGCTGTTGACCGGTGTGACCAAATGGTTGTTTATTCATGTTTTAGAAGTCGCATCATGAAATGGGGGAAAAAAGTTTTTTTCCACCTGTTCTCATTATGCAGCCTAAACAGTTACATCTTGTACAAGGAGAGTACAAGGTCATCAGTGCTACAAAGGGTATTCAGAAGGGAGCTTGTGAAGGAGCTTGTCAGTAGCTCTGGTATTTCTACCTCCCTTACTCCAAGAGGGCGTCCAAGGAGGTCAGTAGAAGGTTTAGCCTGCCTCCAAGCTGGGAACCATTTCCCAGAGAAAATTCAGGGCACTGAGAAGAAGTCGAACATTATAAGATCTTCCGTTGTTTGTTTTCCTGCACAAAAAATTTTAGCAAGAACAGGAGAAAAAAGTAAGAGACCAGGAAGAGAGTCCAGTTTTCAATGCAGTGTCTGCAAAGTGGCACTTTGCATTCAAAACTCGATATGTAATTTTGATGGGTTTTTTTCGAAAAGATGATATTTTTGAAGATGGGTTTTGAAAATCTACCCAGAAAGCATTTTTACGTTAGCATGGTAAGATAGCAAATTTTTTAAGCTTTAATTTGATATATAGGTTGTAGAGAAATGTTGCATAGTCGATTCTACACAGCGGATTTAAGTCGCTTATGTCGTGTGCCAATGTTTCTTATGGAGGAAAGTCATTTTCAGGGATTGTTTCCTGATATCAATGTCAGCACGATAAGGGTAAGATGATAATAATTTGCTGCAATATTTCAGTTTTCCATTAGTGATAAAATGGACCTGGTCATTTTGATTGACTTTGAAGCATGCAGTGATCAAAAACTTTTAGAAAAACAAAAGTGTTAATCTCACTTAAGGGTCTGACCTGAATATGCCAGGATGAACGTTTCTTCACTGAACAGCTTTAGTTTTCTGGTTTCCTTTCTAGGCGTCAACTTGACCAGCTGATCTCATATTTAAATGAACAGAAAGGAAAATAAATAAAGAAAAATGGAATCACTGTAGATGGCAAAAAGTAACACAAAATTTACAGGTATAAACAGGATTCTAGTAAGTTATCTTGTAATGTTATAATCAGGAATTTTCATTTGAGGGAGGTGGAGTCATCAATCTCTCCACACTAATAACGCAGTATGACAATTTTTAATCACAACTACTTTCCAGTTGTTTGTGCTCAAATTTTGTTCTGCGGTTTCCTCGCCCAGCAGTTGCACACTTAACCTTTGTTCCAGGCCACCTTGAACCCTTTGTACACGGGTATATGAAGGACCCTATTTGTCAGGGGCGTTTTTCAGTCTGTATTTTCCTTGTTTCATCTTCATCCATCGGATTCATACAAGTTCTTCAAATGCGTTTGTAAGTAGTCTATTCCTAGACCTTTCCTCTTGTTAGGTTTTGGTGCCTTAGCATGGCTTTTTGTATTTGTTTTTCCTCAGAAACCGATACTTTACTTATACTGTGGTTGCACAGAGCTTGTTGTGGTTACACAGCGCTTACATGTACTAGGTTCCTTGGTTTGGTACACGAGTTTAACATGTTAAAGTTGAACCTTATAGTTTATCCTGTGGTCTCCATGTATATATAGTCAAGATGTTAAGGGTAAGAATTGTGCGTTTTATGATAAAATCATGAAACCCTGCACGATTGTAACCCTACAGGTACTCAACAAATCTGGATATAGAGGCATCGCCGAAAATCCCTGTAACAAGAATAAACCGGTTTAAATTGAAAATGCTGACGTCAGCATTTTTCTCGATCTTTTCAGAGCAGGTGTCCACTGCAATTTCCTTTCAAATATTCAAATACAGTCTTGCAGATCATAACACGGATCAGAAAAATGCCACTTGACTTCATTTGTGGTTAAAATACCGCACAAACAGAATTGAAGGTATCTCTTTTTCTGCAAAACTCCACAAAACAGTGTGCTGCTGGATAATTTTTCAGTAAATTTCTTCAACCTGTCTGCAGATTCATTGAAATCATAATTATTAAGTCCGCTAATAGTTAGAATAATTACTCAGGTGAGTTGTTTCTCTCGATAAAAGACCTTTAAAAATTTTTAACCTCGATAAGGTGGACTGGAGATCAGGCAACATATGGAGGAGGAGGCTTGGGTTCGAAAATGAGCAAACTGTCATGGCGGCGTCCATAGAGATGTTATTTACAGAACTTCATTTTATGGAATAATTCTGACAGATCATCTCATTGCAATCAAAAGGTAAGGTTATTGATTTCAGAGTTAATTATTTCAATTGAGAGGAAGCTTCAGAACGATTTTCTTTTGAATTTCCTGCGATTTTCGTCGGAATTTCCTATCGATTTCAGAGTTTATTAGTAGTACTATCAGCCCAATTGCCCAAATTTTATGCAAATGAGATACAAGCGAACCCTAACTTTTAATGTATTCAAACCCTAGCCCGCGAAGCGGGCTTAACCCTAACCCGCCATGTTGTTTTTTAACCCTAAGTTCTTACGAAGCTTCTAACCCTAAGTTCTTACGAAGCTTCTAACCCGAAGGTTTCTTCTCCGACCGCCATGTTGTCAGCCATTTTGTTTTTATTTCTTACCAAGCTTCTAACCCTACTTATGATCTTATTTGATTTTTTCTAAGTCTCTTACTAGAAAAAAAGAAATGCACCCGCCGGGATTCGAACCTGCAAGATTAGAAGACATGTCCAATTAGTAACCTGATACCTACCCGATTGCGCCACGCCGCGGCGGGCTGACGAATGAGTTTAATTTGTTTGAGTGATCCCTTCTACCCATTCTTTTGCACTTTATTGGTCATAACTTTGTTGTTATCTTACCCAAAATTGTTTTGCTGATATTGCGCTTTGGTCAAAAGCTTTCTTAAGATTTGGTGGCTCCTAAAAGAGCCGTTTGTTTTTAGTCTTGAGTTAGTAAGGTACCAGCGCTTTCTCTTGAATTATCTTGTTAATGTAGGCTTCGGTCGAAGGTTTTAATTGACGTGTTTCGTAGAGGCAGACAAACGAACCAGTGGGAGGTTGACAGCGGACAAAACGATGCCAGGTCTTCTTTCCTCCTTTGTTGGTTTTGTGTTGGTAAAGACGGGCTGCGTACCATTGCTCTGTGTCTTCGTCGTAGACAAAGGTCTTTTCCTTTAACAGGATAGCTGCTTGAATCAGGATACCGGTAACATGATACAAATGATAGCGTTTTGGATCTAACAAACCAAATCCGCAGACAACATGGTCGTTTTGAAAGGTTTGTAACATAACTTGAAAAACGTCAAACCGAACCAGAGGAATTTTAAAACCAAAATAAGCATTGATCTGGTCAAAAACATCTTTGGCTTCCATGGTGAAATGAATGAGTGAATTGGAAAACGTCTTTTAAAGCGGTTAAGTTATTGTGACGTTACTCTTTGTTGTTTTAGCCACTGAAAAAATAAAAACGTTTCTTGTTTGGGGCAATGCACCATCTTGAATAAATCCTTTTTATGACATTTACAAGTCTGCCCGTTATTTTCGAATTGACTCCAAAGCACATCCGCTTTCGGACAACCCAACTCTTCTAAATTTATCGAAGGTAATCCCATCTTGTCAAGTAAATCTTTTTCTAAATGTCCACCTTTGTAAGCAATAAGTCCACCGCGGTATAGCGCGTGAATCACACCCTCCACATCTCTTTGCGGTAACGCGGCTTCTCTGAAGGTGGCCTCGAAGCGTAAGCCGTGAATATGTTTATAAACATAATTAACGGTTCGTCGATCTTTATAATTTAAATCTTTGTACCGCAAGCGAGAATAAAAATGTTGGCTATCATTTTCGCCTTGGATCGTACACCATCCTAGTTCACGAACGAAAAAACCACTGGAAAGATTAAACCCTTCAAGATCAATAATCAATGTGATCTGATCCATTTCTTTTCCCAAATAATTTGTTGTGAAAAATGAACCGCTTTTTAATCTATATGATAATCAGGTGGGCTTGTTTTAACACGCCCGATTCACGTCACAATAAGACTGCACCCAATTCAATAAGGCTGCACCCAGTTCTTTTCAATTTCACGTCACAAATGGTTTATGTTTCTACGCACGCGCGAAACCTAGCGTTATTATAAAAACCGGTCAATTTGTTGTCATTTCATCCTGAGTCTAAACAAAGCTCTGGTGGATTACGACCTGTTGGATTACACGAACAGCTACGAGTTTCGCAATCTAAAGCCTCAAGACAAGCTTGAAGACAAGATTGACGCTTATCAGCCTCGCATTTGGACCATGAACCCGTAAGTATCCTTTTTCGCTGTATTTAGACATCCCAATTGGTATAAAGTTTTTTCTTGAAAAGTCAAGAAAGTCAAGGACGCGTGGGTTCGTTGCAAGTCAACATTCGCTTATAGCGTGTTCGAACTTATCAACAACCGTCACTGAAAACTTGGTTTGTTGGCTTTTCTTAAGAAAAAACACCGTTCTTAAAGTGTCTTTAAGTAAGTAGACATCCATTTGGCGTAAGGTATTTCTTTTCAAAGTCAACACAGTTCAACGCGTGTTCGTTGCTTAGTTAACAGCCGCTACTGTTGCGTGTTCAACTTTATCAACAACAGTCGCCGAGACTTGGTTGACTTTGCTTACGAAAAACCGAATATTCCTAAAGTGTCTTTAAGTAAATAGTAAACGAGTATCAGTTTTAAAACGTTTGACTAAAACAAACCAAAACAAACCTCAAGTGACGATTAAAAATTAGCATACGGACCAAAACAAACTTTGAGCGACATTAGCATACGGATTAAAATATTTTTCTTACATTAAAACTGATACCCGCTTAACTTGTAGAACTATGGATGTTTACGATCATTTGTTCGACGACGACCAAGACTTAATTGAGGCTATTGAAGCTTACGAAGATGGTGATTTCGCGGATCGCGCTATGGCGGCGTATCAGTTACGCGAAGAACAACGTGCTTTTCAGCGCGACCTCATCCAACAACAAGGAGGATCCATTGAACCGAATCAGCCCGGTCGATTTGTTTTCGACCTTTGTCGACTCAGTCAAAACACGAATCACCGTTACCAAGTTCAGCAACGCCGATATGAAGCTCGATTGCGTCAAGAAGGGAATGTGATTGATAACCTCATGCCTGCTCTCCGCGATGGCCTTCAAAATGCTATCCACCGCTTGATTGATGACCGCGAAGTCCCCAACAATCATCGCGTCTACTTCGATATTTTCAGTGATCGTCTCCGAAACCAATCCTACCGCGCGAATGGTCTGGTGGCCGCCGATTGGACAAATTCAACGCATATGGTGGACCAAATCTTTCAAAATTTGCAGAACACTTTAAACTCACAAGAAGCCTTCGCTATGGACGACACGTTCCGGATTGAAGTAACCACCGTGGCCCCGCGAAACAGTGATCGTGGTACCGGTAAAGCGCGTCGAAAAAAGTTAGGATACTTGGGTGCCGAAGACTTTCTTCTGAAGAATAAATCCGTGATCCGTATCAACAACAAGAATGATCAGCTGTGTGCAGCCCGAGCCACCATCGCATCTCAAGCGGCTGTCGACTACCCCGACAAACATGGGACAAGAAGACTGCTTACCAAGAAAGAAAAGGGAATCAGCGACAGCCCTCAGCAGCAAGCCGCGTACCGTTTGTGTAAAGCAGCTGGCGTCCCCGAGGGCCCTGTAGGCCCCGAAGAATTAAAGAAATTTCAAGCCATCCTACCAAACCATCGTTTACTCTGTGTTTACATGAATCGTAACAATGAAGTAGTCTCCTTCTGCCCTTACAGCCCTGACAAGAAGGATATTGTCATTTTGTACTATGACGGGCACTATCACGGATGTAATTCTTTGAATGGCTTCTACCAAACCTCGTATTATTGTCAGTTTTGTCTAAAAGGGCATAACAACCAGGGACAGCATCACTGTGAAAGTTTGCAAAACAAGTTGTGCAAGTCCTGTCGTCGAAAAGATTGTCCCGACTTTGAGAAAGCGCACCCTCAGCATCTGAAGCCGACCCTACGTTGTGAACCCTGTGGAAGATACTTTTACGGTCCAACCTGTCTGGCTAATCACCACCAGTACACCTTGGCCGGCGTCTACAACCTGCAAAACTCCATCTGCAAGACCGTGCGACATTGTAAAAGCTGTGGTAAACTCAACAATGGAATGGCCGAGCAAAAACGGCACAAGTGTGGTTATTCTGACTGTCCGACCTGCAAAGCTTACACTAACCTCAAAACACACAAGTGTTTTATTGAATCGGCCCTCCAAGAACGAAAACGAAAAGAAGAGCATCAACAGAAAGCAGCTAAACGACGACGGGTGGCCGACAACCTCATTGAAGCCGACTGTGATGAAGAAGAGGTAAACCAACCTGAGCGTGCGGAAAAGAAACCAGCACTTCATGTCTACGTGGACTTCGAAGCACGGCAAGACACCGGTCATCACATAGCCAACTTATGTGTTTACCAAACGGACGAGGGAGTAGAGCGTGTCATTGAGGGCGAAGACTGTGTTAAGACATTTGTCAAAGAACTTAAGGAACTAACCGAAGACGACACATGGGAGGTCATTGCCATAGCTCACAATCTACAAGCTTATGATGGGTATTTCGTGATCGAGGAACTTTACCGTGATGGGAAGAACGTCAAACAAATTCGAGCCGGAGCGAAGATCATTCGAACTACGCCATTATGGCATCAAGTTTATTGATAGTCTTAATTTCTTTAGCATGCCGCTAAGTGACTTTCCAAAAACATTTGGTTTAAAACTCTACGCCAAAGATGCAGCTGGCTGTCTCATCACAGACGAACATGGAAACTACCAAGAACATCCTCTAGCCAAAGGGTTTTTCCCTCATTTGTTCAACCGCCTCGAAAACCAGCAGTATGTGGGCCCGCTACCGCTTCCTGAAGACTACATGCCACTGGCCATGTCAAAAGAAAAGAAGAAGGAATTCGATAAATGGTATAAAGATCAAATTAGGAAGAATACCCTCTTTGACTTTAGACACGAACTTGTCGAATATTGCAAGATGGACGTAACTATCCTCCGGTTAGGATGCCAAACCTTCCAGGAACTCTTTATCAAGGAAAGCCACTTTAATCCGTTTGAACATCCTACTATTGCGTCTGCCTGTAACCGAGACCTCATTGAGAATCGCCTGGACCCTAAGAAAATTGCAAGTGAACCAACCTTTGGATGGAACGGGGAGCAAGGAAATCAAAGCAGAGAAGCACTTGAATGGCTCCAATGGGTCGACTATGAAAACCGCAAGAACATCAGCCTGGAAGAACGGGAATTTCACGACCAAATGAAAACACCGAAACACCAGCATCCTGCCCACCGCAAGTACGTGGAGCATGCCGGGAATGGAGGGGAGCGTTACATCGCAGACATTCAAACCACCGTCGATGGTTTTGACGCAGAGAAAAATACGATTTACCAGTTCCATGGTTGCTACTGGCATGGTTGTACAACCTGTTACCCTAACCAGAGCGAGGTCCATTATCGTCATGCTGGTAGACGCATGTATGAAGTTCGAGAAAAGACGCGCCGAACGACCAATCAGCTTCGCCGAGCCGGTTTAAACGTGATCGAAATGTGGGGATGCCAGTGGACGCAGAAAAAGAAAGAAGATCCCGAAATCAGCGAATTCGTCAAGACCCTGGACTTTGTGGAACGATTGAACCCCCGTCACGCCTTTTTCGGAGGGCGGACAAACGCGGCCAAGATGTATCACAAGTGTCAGCCTCATGAGAAAATTCTCTATATGGATTTCACCAGTTTATACCCGACCGTTAACAAGTACGGATTGTACCCGACAGGACATCCAGAGGTTATTTTAAACCCCGAAGATCAGGACATTTCACACTATTTTGGCATTGCGCAATGTACCGTCCGCGCCCCGAGAAACTTGTATCACCCGGTATTACCTGTACGTCTCAACAACAAGCTGCTGTTTCCGCTCTGCTGCCAATGCGCAGAAGAACAATTACAGGCTCCTATGCTAGAACGAAGCTTTCGCTGTCCACACGATGAGATTGAAAGAGAATTCATGGGTACATGGTGTACACCGGAGTTGGTTGAAGCAGAGCAGCAAGGCTACACTATCGTTAAAATACACGAAGTCTATCATTTCAAAGAAGACCAGCAAGAAGAAGGCTTATTCCGCAAGTACGTTGACAAATGGTACAAACTCAAAATGGAGGCCAGTGGTTGGCCGGACAATGTTGACTCCGAGACTAAGAAACGTCGATTTCTAGAAGACTTTAAGGCGCGAGAGGGTATCGACTTGGATTACTATGAACTGGAAAAAGGCGGCAACCATGGCTTACGTTCCCTCGCTAAACTCATGCTGAACTCTATGTGGGGGAAGTTCGGTCAAAGAGTTAACAAGACACAAGTGGTCCATTTCACTTCCCCCGACGAATTCCAAGATTTCCTGCAGTCAGACCGTTACGTGATCCACAAGTTCCAGACCTATCCCCAAAACGAAGACATCCTGGATGTATTTTACACCCACAAAGAAAGTGATGTAGAAATTAACGGTCGTACGAATATTTTTGTGGCGGCGTTTACGACGTGCTTGGCGCGGCTCATGCTGTATCATGAACTAAGCAAAGCAGGGGATCAAGTCCTCTACTATGACACGGATTCAATTGTGCTGTTGGTAGACGAACAAAACCCGAACCACTATGTCCCCAAGACTGGCAACTATCTCGGAGAATTTACCGATGAGCTCATGGATAAGAAAACGGGAATCAGTCACCCGATTACTGAGTTTGTATCAGCAGGACCCAAGAATTATGGATACGAACAATCCAATGGCAAACGCGAGTGTAAAGTCAAGGGTTTCTCGCTAAACACCGAAGGATCCCGCTATCTAAACTACGATGTGATGAAAGAAAACGTGTTGGCGGAACTAACCGACCCTTTACTGGACGACAAAACAGGCCGTATCATTCCTCGAAAACATCAAGTGAAGCGTACGCATCGCATAGTACGTGATCCGAAGGACCTATCCATCCAAACGGTAGCCGCAGTGAAAAACTATTCTATGGTGTACGAAAAGCGAGTTATTGACTTGAACACGTATTTGACCTATCCTTACGGTTACGGGGAGATTGACACAACCCATATGGAGGAGGACATTAACACACTTTTGGATTTGTAAGTAGAACTTTATTTGTAAGTAGAACTTGACGGAGATGGAACTTTGAGGAATGTGTATGTAGACAAGGAATAGTGAAAGGCCACTAGGGCACTAAGATAACAAAATTTTAGGGTTTGCTTCTTAGGAATGTATATAGTTTTTAGTAGGGCTTCGCCAATAAATTTGTAAATTTGATAATGTAACTAGACTTAGGGAAACCACTAGGGTTAATGTACATCGGTTTTTTAGGTAGAATAAACACAATTGGCAGAATTTTAAACAGGGCTGGTTTATTAGAGTTTAATTTTCTTTTTGGTTTGCATGATACGTTTTACAATTTTTTCCGTTTTAGTTTTCTTTCCGGGTAAAGCCTCAATGGCTTTAATCATTTTTGTATCCGCTTTCCATTTATCTTGTAAATTCTTGGCTTTATCATAATCTATATCATGTTGTTTGGCAATTTTATCCAGCCGATTAATCCCTGGGTCTCCTCTAGCCAGTCGTTTCTTAAGTTTGGTCCCGGGTCCTAAATATTGATAACCAGGCCAGTGAAATTCAATTCCTGTTTTAGCTAAAGGTTTTTGCACATCAAAGACCCCTCCTTGTTGAATCCCTAAGGGCTTTCGTCGTACTCGAGTTGTCTTCTTAGTTTTCGTCCGGCGCCCCATTCTTCCCATCGGGGTCTGGGTTGTAACTTTTCGACTTCGGTTTGCCGTTTTCGTTTCTTAGGTTTAGGGTTGGTTTTGTCAGGACGGGTTGGAAGTAACCGTCTTCTACCAGTACTCGGTTTGGGTTTTGGTGTCGTCTTAGGGGTTTTGACTTTAATCCTTTTTATAGGTTTAGGAGGGATGGGGTCTCCTTCATCCTCGCCTTCCTCCCTGATCCGTTTGGTTAAATGACCCAATTCTCTTGACAAGGGTTTAATGTGAGCATTGATAATCGAGGGTGGGTACCCAGAAGCTAACCATAAATTCTTCTCAGCCGCTAATTTGGCCGCTTTGGTTAGTTGGGTATTATCGGTAATTTCATCTCGATACGATTCAATCAGTTCCTCCCACACTTTGGCTGGTACTTTATAAAATCCTTCCATGTTCTTACGAAGCAAAGCTTCTAATAAAAATCGACTTGTTTGCTTAGCTGTTGTGTTCTTAGCAAAAAGACACTTTTTGCGTGTGAAAGAAATTCAGGGTCTATTTAAGCATACGCAGACCAAGTCGTGTAAATCACGAAACAATTGATTGCCTTTGGTGTCCATGAGCATCTGAAGACGTTTTTTCACCGAATGTTGACGTAGTCGTAGTTCTCTCAAAATCTGTTTATGTTTTCGAAGTCTTGCCATCAAACTAGGATCTACCGCTACATTGCGTTTCAATAAATTTAAAATGACTTCACTCAACATATTGATTTGATCTTTGGTCGCTTGTAACAAGAGTTGTCGTCGTGAGATTTGACTAGGTTGATCCGCCAAAGCTTTGAAAAAAGGTTTATGTTGTTCCAAACGCATCATTTTCGTCGATAATGTCTGATATTATCTGTAATCCCTTTGAACGCTTGACCTGCGAGTTTGCCTGCAGCGGTTGTAAAGGTGGGAGCCGGTCCTGCTAACAAAAAACTAGCGCCGTAAGCGATTTTATCCACTAAACGCGGCTTTCTTCGACGTAATGCGCCTCCTCTCTGAAAAAATTTTGACATCGTGGGTACGGGGTTGGTGGTCTTTTATAGTTATCCACTTCACAAGGTTCATACTTGTTTTTATAGGCTTCTGACACTCGGGAAGGAATCGGTGGGGCTAAATCTACAATGATATCATCCAAACTGGTCATTTTCACAATAAAACTAGTTAGGAAATCCGCGGTATTTTCTCTCATCCCTTGTCGCAATTCGTTCAAGGCTTTAGCATACGTGGTATACGCAAAGGCACTCATTCTGAGTTTATGTCGATATTGTTTAAACTCGTTCCATCCTTTGACAAACGTACCTGCCGCGGCTAAGGCTGCTACTAAAATAGAATTGTGAATAATAGGACCCACAATCATACCGGTCGCCACTAAAAGCAAAGCCAAAGCATTCAAAAGAGTGTACATCCACTTGAAATAACTCCATCGCTGTTTATAAGTCCACCATTGACGATGATAAAAAGCAAACAAGGTTTTTAGTCGTGGATCCATGGTTTTAAAGTTTCAATCAGTTCACGAAAATACGATTCTCCAGTCTTGTATCATCTTATTTATAGGAATTTGTCCATCTTTGATGTGTTCATAGAAAAACCATATCATATCATAATCCATGGCATCGGGTGGCATTTCTTTCGCTTTTTCTTTAACATTTTGCACAAATTGTTGCCATTCTGCTGTTGTCACTAGTCTCATGGTTCCTCGTAGATGTTTTCGTATTTTCCTGTTTTGGGGTTTTTCACAAGTCTTATCCTAGTTCCTTTCTTGGGACGCGTCCAAAATTTCTTGGTAAAAATGCCGCTTTACCCGCAAACGCACTCTTGGTAATATCTCCACTCCAAAAACGATCAAAAACGTGTCGTGTCGAAGGAATAAGTTTACGGGTTACCCACTCGGCTTTTTTCGCCACAGTCCATGGGGTTCCTAAACCTTGTCCTTTCTGATAACTTCGAGTCCACCCTTGGTCTTTTAATACATGGGATAACACGCGTTCTTCATCCCCTGAGGCTGGATGTAAATCTAACCACATGTAACCAAAGGGTTCTTGCGTGCAGGTTTGATAGGTTTCTAAACATTCTTTCCAACACGTCGGAAAACTTTGCAACAGTAAATTACAGATGCCTAATTGATCGCGCAGGTTTTTAAACGCAATCACATAATGCGCGTTTCGAGAAATACTTTTGGCGTATTTCCCCGCCGGAAACATATCCTGACACAAGTAGAGCACCGTAATATTGCGATGATGCGAATGTTTGGTAAATAAGTCCAAGACCCGTTTATCATGACTTCCTTCATCCATTAAATCATCCAACACTAAAATCCCTTGACCCTTAGGAAACCATTTGTCCAAATCCTCTAATTCAGGAATGCCTTCATGAAATCGGGCAAACCTCATTTGTTCAAATTTAGGTTGCCATGCGCCATAGCAATAATGAATACTTTGAGGTAAAGTCTCAAACAAATCCAAATTGTCCCCTAACAATTTTTGGGTAAAAACGGTTTTCCCGCAACCTGAAGGACCCACCACTAAAATCGAGGAAGGGGTATGAATATGAAAGGGTTGCACCATGGGAAACTCCATTTTGTTTTCTTAGCTTTTAGGAGCTTTTTCAAAAGCAAGAGATATAATGAAACGTAACTACCACGCAACGCTTTTTATTACTTTTTCACGAGGTTGACAACACTGGTTGAGATAGGTGGTGCTAGGCATACGTAGTGGTTCTAACATATTGGCGACTTTTTGATCATTTTGCACAAAATCATGATCTGAAAATAAAGCTAAGAAATCTGTTAAAGACCCACCACGGGCTTTGAGTTTAAGATAGGCTAAACAATAATGTCCACAGGCAGAACTGTGTAATCCTTGTAACGTACTTCCATTGGTCACCCAATGTCCTTTTTCCAGCGTCGTTATCCAGTCAATCAGGGGTCGTGTAGTTCGATACCATTCAAGAGGCAAACCATAACTATCCATGACTTCACACACGTTGTTTTCTAACCATAGTGCAATCCAATGTTGACCGGGTTGTCCTTTCGGATCGGTGTTGACAATATAGGCTGCTTTCTTTTTAGGATGTCGAGGTAACCCATCACAAGGTACGGTGCCTTGAAACACTTCTTTCAAATAAGGGTCTTGATTGGCAATGAGATTACATTCTTGAGTCGATAAGGCTACAAATTCCATCTTGTTTCACTTAACGGACAAACTTAAGAAGCTTTGCTTTTCGTTTTGCGAGCTTTTTCAAAGCGAGAGAGTTAAACTAGTGTTGGTAGATGTCGTAGAGGACCGCACCGTTGGGATCAATCTCCAGCAGATTTTCAAACTCACCGTACACGAGGATGGTGATATTACTGGATGGTGCCTGTCGGAACTCCAATTTAAGCTGTAGGTCTCCAGACTGTTTGGGGTTGAGGTTTCGGCTATCGGCACAGCCATTGGCTACATTGTCAATCATAAACAACGTACAACCTTTGTCTTCTCCCCAATCCTTTTCTTCTAGCATGTTACCTGTAAGGTGACACCAAGCTCCACTAGCTAGCAGATACCGAAAGTACCCCAACAAATCTCGGCTGCTATCATTGCCTACCAATTCCAGCGTTTCGTAGGGGTATTCTTCCCCACGCACAATCTGTTTGATGGAAGTCAGATCAAATTTCTGGAAACAGAAGCAGTTTCTGTCATACGCTCCATTGAAAGCCCGACTGTCTAGCAGAGCCACAATCATACGGTCTGGGATACGATTCTGAAACAAATCTCGAATTTCTTCTCGGCTCTTGGTATTTTCCATGCTGTAAGTTCGAATTTCACTTCTAACTGTAGGGTACTTGGCTACGGCTTTCCCATTATGTCGTTTGCTTTCCAAATGTCTGTGCACTGCTTCATTCAGTCTTAGCTGACACAAATGAAATCGTATCTTGATATCTGCCTCCGTCAAACGACCAGCTTTACCGACACCATCCAGAAAGACTTTAGGGTCATTAAAGTGGAACTTCATCTTGATTTCGACGCCTGGCACCAAGGCTTTGCCTGTGTGAAAGACTTCTAGGTGAGGAACAAAGACATAATGTCTGACTTTGCCTCCAGCCAGTTCAGCTCTTTCTGCACTCATGCTGGCTAGCAAAAGTTTGGTGTTGGCTGCCAAAGCTTGGTAATTGGCATGCCCTGCGCCTGCATTCGACGTGGTATCCACATTGTTGGCAGTCCACTGAGCGGGTGGATTGATCCCATTAAACCAATCTTGAGGTCTTAGCACAGTTCGTCCATCTTTGGTGTCAAAGTTAGTCAGCGTTTGTAGATTAGCCTTGTAGTGATACGTGTCGGATTGAGGACTGATCAAGGTCCCGTTCAAGTACAGATCAATCTGTTTAATGATCGTGTGAGCTATATTGTTGGCTGGCCACAAAGTTTCACTAGCACTCCAATTGTTACCATCATTCTTTTTCATCTGTAGTTCCATGGTAAAGTAACTTCGGTTCAAATCCACAAAACTTTCCAGTTTAGGAATAATAAATTCCATCGGGTTAATACCAGTGGTGGTCGGTTGAATGGTCACCATTCGATACGAATCAATACTATAATCCGTCTCCGGTTTCTTAAACAACTGAAGGGTCGAGCTCATGGTCATGTTGACTGCCATGATGAAATGCGTTTACTTTTTCTGTTTTCGTTTCCTTATATACTTTGCCAGTTCATAACCAGGCGGTCGTCTGACTTCTGCACTAATCCATCCCCCTGTTTGATGGTACACACGACGTCCATAGCCTAACCCTTTATCTCCCATCCTAAACGTAGGTCTCGAAGGAATCGGTTCCATTTTGTTTAGACTTTCACTTTTTTCAAAGCTCTTTTAAATTCTTAGCAAATTCTTTGCGCGTGAAAGCTATTTCCCTAAAATATCTCTAACTTTTTTCACTTGTTTAGGAAAAAGGGCTGTGGTAACTGACGGCTTGTTTCACTTTAGGTTTTTTCAAGACTTTCCCCAATTCTTTTTCCAAGACTTGTTCGGTTTTTCGTTTGAGTCCTCGTTTAAATCCTTCTTTCGCTCCTTTGGAAATGTTACTGGGTAATTTGAGTGGGTTACGAGTTTTTATAGCTCCTTTCAGACCACCTTTTAACGTTTCTTTAATGACCCCAGCGCCTTCTTGATCTTCGATATCGGTTTTAAACCAAGTTAAACTACCTCCTCGCATGATGGTATCGTTTGAGACCTTTTCCCTTTTGTGCCTTCCTTTTATTCTTTTTCTTCATCCACTGTTTAGTTTTATGTCCTACCGCAGCACCTAAACGTTGACGTTGTTATTATCCGTGGCACTGGTAAAATACAGCAGATCCGAAGCAGGAACAGTCACAAAATCCACCTCATTCTTGGCTGGGACTTTTCCGTTCGGAAAACTCATGATGAGATTGGGTCCTAGTTGAAATCCGCTTTCGGTTTCCACAAACCACCCCATTTTGAGACACACGTTTGTTAAAAGCCGCAAACGGGCTATAATTTTGAACCGCTCCAGAGGTATATTGATGTCGTGCCACATGACTGTTGTCCAAGAACAAATCCTCTCCTTGCCATGTCCACGTTAAACAGGTATTCTTGTTGTTTTCTTTGTAATGAAACCCATAGCTTTGCCAATTTTCTTCTTGAAACCACTTATCCGTCCATTTTAAAATGGTTTTCATAAAACTGACCCCGTTCACCACCCATCCATCGTCTTGTAAGATTTGCAGCTTTAAATTAAACGTTTTGTTTATACGTTGTCTACCCAGGATAATGTAACACGTTTCTCCAAAAATATCTTCCTCTAAATCAGCTAAAGCGGTCAAGTTGACGTTGGTTTCGGGGAGAGAAATGGAACTCAACCCTACCTTCCATCCCTCACCCAGCAGTCTCAAAGGGGTCGGTAATCGTACCTTGAACGCATTGGAGGTATTGTCGGGAAATTCTTTTTGGCTACTATGACTAGGCAAGGTCACAAAGAACGACATGTTGACAAATGATTAAAATCTTTATTCGGCTGCCTTTTTAAAGTGTAGGGTCACAAGGGTATGATCGTCTTTAAACTTGACTAGTTCTTCTCCATATTCCGTGTTTTCCGTAATGTTGGCTTCGATGATATCAATCACTTCGCGGCGTACGGGTAAATAGTGAATGTGTTTTGGTTCATAGTAGACTTTGCCTTGACCTTGACGAGGATAATGCACTTCTTTCAACAAATCCGTAAAACGGGCACCTACCATAGAACTTCCTGCTACATCGGAATACACATGAAGCGAACGTATGGGTTGTTTCACAGCCCGATCAAACGCTAAGTTGAGGTTGGTAAATTTCCAGCTCACCCGTCCACTGAGATAAAACCATGTTACTCCAAAGTTATCCATTTCATGTCGCATGTAAAGATTGTTTCCATTTTTATCTCGAAAATCATAGCGACCTCTGGTTTGTACTTTATGGTCATGATACACAATTTGGAGGTTGTCACCAGCTTCCCAGTCATTCTTCCAATCGGTGCGAATCCATCCCATCTTGATGCCCAACACGGAATTAAACGCAAAATGGGGTTGTAAGTCGGCGACACCCGAAAATGGTACTCGTACTAATTTGGAGTTGTCCAAGAGTAAATCGTTGCCATCCCAAGTAAACTTAAAGTAGGATGGCGGAGGACTTACGGCAAAATGTTCGCGAGATCAGGAGAGACGTCCTCGTGCCGGCCCTTAAAAATGCCAGAAAATGCGAGGGAACCAAGGCAACAATAATCGGCGATCGCTTACTAGTGAACGGTAAGCGATATTCTTTCGACAAGATTCCAAGGAAATGGCGAAATGTCTCTCAGGCTCCCGATGATGAAATGCACAACGCAACTCGTGATGAAGAACCTGAGCAAGCTCAAACAAGCCAAGTAAATGACTAATAGGTAGAGCAAAATAGTTTTAATTCATCTAATTTTGTTTTCTTGTGGAATATTACAAGCTTAGATAAAATTTCAAGTTTTAATTGAAGCCACTAACTCAAAATTGTGATCTCTGACAACAGCACTTGATAAAGTTGATGCATATGCTAGCCAGTCAAAAACGCCAAACCTCGTTATCGCGGTGCGTTTTAAGGCCAATATTTGAGCCTCTTTTAGGTTATCTGTGTGTATTTTTGTTACATGTTTTTGGTAATTTTCCGTATGTTGTTTGTTTTGGTTTGCCCAAAATGCTATCAAGCTCAATATTATTCTTAGTATGTTTACATTACACTACAAATTATGCTAGTTTTGTATATCGCACGTCTAATGAAGCTTTCAAAGTCTCAGCCAATCGCATTCTCCTGAGCGTTACATTTTTGTTTTTCACGTACATAAATAATGAATCTGCACGAGAATATAAATGTTAAGTGCGAATCGTTAAATGTGAGAGGTCTTAATAAGTCGATAAAACGACGCTCCATCTTCCGATGGGTGCACAACCAAAATAACCATTTCACATTCCTGCAGGAAACGTATAGTTCCAAAGAATGTGCCAACATATGGGAAGCTGAATGGGGCGGGAGAATTTTCTTTAGCCATGGCTCAACTCACAGCAAAGGTGTCATGACACTTATAAACCCGAAATTAGACTTCAAATTAGAAAAAATGATTTCCGACAAAAACGGTAGATACATCATTTTAGACGTAATCGTTGACGAAACCCATTTAATACTTGTGAATATTTACGCCCCAAACGATCTTAATCAACAACTCGTTTTTTTTAAAGACCTGCATGATCGTCTACAGGAATTTGCACAGGAGAACATTATAATAGCCGGGGATTTTAATTGCGCTTTGGCTGACAAAGACAAGAAAGGTGGAAACCCAGTGTCAAAGAAAACTCCGGTAATTAAGGAAATTGAACGAATCATGCATGTCTACAACTTAACTGATATCTGGCGCAACTTAAACCCAAATACGGAATGTTTTACTTGGAGAAACAAAGCGCTTAAAATCCAATGCCGACTTGACTACTTTCTCATTTCTAACGATCTCAACAGCCTAGTAGCATCCTGTACAATCTTGAATTCTCCAGAAACCGATCACTCTGCAATCACACTACATCTCAAATCAGAGGATCTAAAGCAAGATAGAGGCCCGGGCTTCTGGAAATTTAATAACTCATTACTACAAGACTCCGAGTACGTTACCATTCTTCAAGAAAATATAAAGGATTATAAAGAAAAATACTCTGCTATTGAAGATTTAGGGCTAAAATGGGACCTAATTAAAATGGAAATCCGGGGTTTTACAATTAAATATTCCAAGATGAAAGCAAAGAAACGCGAAAATGAAGAAATGGCGCTAAAAAAGAAAGCAGAAAAGCTGTTGTTAGAATCCGGAAAGAATCCGAAGGACAAACGAATACTAAATGAGCTTTACGCGACTAATTTACGTCTACAGAACATAATGCATCATAAGACAAAAGGCGCTATTCTCAGAAGTAAAGCACGATGGCATGAACATGGTGAACGTAAAACCAGATATTTCTTTAACCTTGAAAAGCGAAACCACTGTAGAAAAACGGTGACAAAATTGAAACTTGGTGAAAATAAGTACACAAAAAATCAGTTTGAGATTTTACAAGAAGAGAAACGTTTTTACGAATCACTTTACAAATCCCAAAACATAGACAACAGCATCTTCCTCGCTTCCAAGTTTTTCAATCCCGAGAACGTATCACCATTATCGCAAGAAGAAAAAGAGTCGTGTGAAGGCCTCCTCTCAGAAAACGAGTGTTTCAACGCTATTAAAGATTTTAAGAATAATAAATCTCCTGGCACTGATGGATTTACAGCGGAGTTTTATAAATTCTTTTGGCCAGAACTAAAAACCGAAATGACTTCTAGTTTCAATTACGCTTTCCAGAATGGATCACTGTCAATAAGTCAGCGACGCGGAATTATCTCTCTCATTCCTAAAAAAAATAAAGATAAAACGCTCCTAGAAAATCTTAGACCAATTTCACTCCTCAACGTGGATTATAAAATTTTGACTAAAGCAATTGCGAAGAGACTAGAAAAAGTACTACCTAGCATTATCAACCCTGACCAAACCGGATACGTCAAGGGTCATTACATCGGTGAAAATATAAGGCTAATTCAAGACCTCATGTTTTACACAAAAATGTTGGATAAACCAGGCGTCGCAATATTTTTGGACTTCCAAAAAGCTTTCGATACAATTGAATGGAATTACATCAACGCTGCTCTAAAACTTTTCAATTTTGGACCGGCCCTATTAAATTGGTTCACCGTATTATATAATCAAGTGTCCAGCTGTGTCCTAAACAATGGTCATGCATCTGAATTCTTCCTCCTGCAACGAGGAGTAAGACCAGGTTGTCCGTTATCTGGTCTTTTATTCGTAATCGGAATTGAATTATTTGCCAGAGCGTTAAAAAATGACCACACAATCAACGGCATCGAAGTAGAACAAAAGGAAATTAAAGTTACGCAATACGCTGATGATACCACAGTCTTCGTGCGTGACCGTGAGTCGGTAACGCAGCTTCTAAAACTCTTAGAAGAATTCAAAATGAATTGTGGACTGGAAATTAATACCACCAAAACAGAGGCGTTGTGGCTAGGTTCCTGGCGAAACAACAAGGAAACTCCTTATAATTTCAAATGGCCGAGGGAGCCTGTGCACGCCCTTGGTGTGCACTTCTCTTACGACGAACAACAGGCGAATAAGTTAAACTTCGAAGAAAAGGCTCGCAATTTAGAAACAATACTTAATGCCTGGAGAAGAAGAAACCTTACTTTGATCGGTAGAATAAAAATCGTGAAAACCCTGGGAGTAGCTAAACTCATATATGGTACATCCGTTTTATCCATTCCAGAGCATTTTGCAGAGAGAGTCAACAAGCTTATCTTTAACTTCATATGGGAAGGTAAAACCGCAAAAATTAAAAAGAAGACGATCATTGCCGAAAAGAAGCATGGTGGATTAAAGATGTTAGACTTCGAAATAATGGAGAAAGCTCTGAAAATCGCTTGGATTAAAAGAATACATGAACAAAGCGACGCTTCCTGGAAAACAATTCCCGAACAAGCAACAAGTCATTATGGTGGTCTTTCGTTTTTAACAAAGTGCCGTTACGACACTAAGCTACTCGACCTACGAAAACTCCCTGCTTTCTATCATTCCGTACTAAAGTATTGGCAAGAATATAAACATTTAACCTCCTGTGAGGAAAAGAACCCGGAAAATGAGATCATTTGGAACAACTCTAGTATCCTGGTTGACCAAAAGCCGATTTTTTATAGCGCCTGGTTTAAAAAGGAAATTATACATGTCAAGGACCTGTTAAATGAAAATCGAGATTTCCTCTCTCTAGCTGACTTTAAACAAAAATTCAAGGTCAACAACCCATTCACTATGTATTACGGTCTCATCAGAGCTATCCCGATCAGTTGGAAAATGTCAATTCGAAATTCATCTCGCAGTACCCAGAGCTCCCCTTCTGAAACCACACTATCAACAACAGTCATCTCCACTCGAGGGACGTATAATGCTATCCTTGCTAGACGTTCCGCGACACCAACAAATGAAACTAAAATTTTGTAATACGGGTTTAATACAGAAAATATTCACAACATTTATTTACTCCCTTTCCGGGTTACCACAGAGGCAAAGCTAACTGCTTTCCAGTTCAAAATAATACATAATATTCTGCCTACTCGTGTCAGCCTACTCCGTGCTGGCCTAGTAGACGACGACATTTGCCCTATTTGCAATTCCGAGAGGCAATCACTTGTTCATATGTTCTATAGTTGCAGGGAATCGTCAATCTTTTGGGAACAGTTTACTCAATGGTGGAGCGAAAAATTTCTCGAAAAAATAACTTTATCAGAAGGTACGATTTTATTTGGGTGGCAC
Source organism: Siderastrea siderea (assembly GCA_964030785.1). Classification (NCBI taxonomy): domain Eukaryota; kingdom Metazoa; phylum Cnidaria; class Anthozoa; order Scleractinia; family Rhizangiidae; genus Siderastrea; species Siderastrea siderea. The sequence goes on from OZ034969.1 coordinate 30,591,485, forward strand.
CAAAACACCAGCAACGAGCGAGAGCTCAATTACATTCTTCTTATTGCAAAATACCATATTTTTGCAACTTGTATCTGCGAGGACAAGCTGAGCTTTGATCGCTTTCTTTTAAGACTGAAATCGAAATTAGAAGTTTTACGTAAAGTAGCCATAGCAAACAAAACGCTTCATAAATACAATGCTACTTGGGCACCTATACTGTAGGTTTTTTTTTTTTTTTTTTTTTCCTTCTTCTGTTTTACTTACATTTTTTATTGCTTGTTAATGTCAATCCTTAATTTATTTATTTATTTAACTGTGTTGTAGTTTATCTGTAGTGTATTTATATATACACACAGTATATATTTTGTATGTAGTGTAGGTATTGTTAGTGTTATTTGTTTGTTTTTTTTTTTTTTTTTTTACTGTTTGTAACGTAAGTTTCTGCAAATAAAAATTAAAAAAAAAAAAAAAAATGAATTCAAGACTGTGGTGAACCGCTTTGTACCATGTGCGCCACCCACACTGGATCAGAAGTCTAACATCAGCTTACCTGTCTCTTTTGGAACTCCCACCAGTTACGAGTTGGAACAATTACTCGCCCGACGATGCTGAATCGATTGGATAGCATTTTAGCAGACTACGACAAGGAACGCGAAAACGCTACTACATTGCAACAATTACAAAAAGCCGCTAACACGGTCGTCGAAAGGATACAAGCTTTACCAGGACAAAAGACACAAATAGAACAGGTGGTTTTAGCTTTATTCCGGGGTTTGTCTTCACCCGCTCAGTAGCCAATGTGAGACATGGAATTCAGTAAAAACAAGATGTTAGAAGACTATCAACGCGCTTTAGCAAGAAACTATGTGGTTTATGGGGATGGTATCACGGATGTCAGCTATGTTGTAGAAACCATCACTCAAGAATATGGAATTCAATTTCAAGTACCTACACCTACCAGAGATCGTGAAAAAGTCGTTACAGCCATTATACAAGCCAATGAAACTTTACAGAGAGAACCGCTACAAGAGGGTCTGATCTCTTTATTACAACGAAAATATACGGTACTTTTACAAGCGGATACCATCTTTGCTTTTGGACATATCACACGAGATTGTAAAACGTTACGCGGAGGAACAGGTTGGTGTGTGCAAATGGCTATGGATATGGGAAAGACCATTTATGCCTACGATATTGACGCGAGCACTTGGTTTCAAGTTAGAAACAAACGGTTTTATTTAAAACCAGACGCTCCTACACTCGCTTTAAGAAGTGTGGTCTTAGGTTCTAAACAAATCGATTGTATTACAAATAAAGAAATACAACATTTATTTCATAGAACTTTTTGTACACATTTACAAGACTTGACACGTCGTTTAGACGAATTTGACTTGTAGGTCATTGCTTTTATTTAATGTGGTGGTTCCTAAAAGAACCGTTTGTTGAGAATAAAAAATGTTTAAAACCTCAACTGTTCTGCTTCGGGTCTCTGTTCTGGTTCTTGATGCCATAAAGTTTGAAATTCGGGGTCAGGGCTGGGGCGACGCTGAAAGGCGACAACTTGATAAATCAACATATCTCCGTGCTGACCGCTGTAGGGAACCCGTCTGTATTTTAAAGACCAAATAGTTACGGCTAGCGAATAAACATCCGCTTTCGTTGTGGGAAGCTGTCCTTTAAACAGTTCAGGCGCTCGATAGGCGTGTGTGCCTTGACAGGTGGATAGGGTCGGCTCCGAACGTAGTTGTGAACAACCAAAGTCGATCACTTTGCAGTGATGATGCGTGTCCACTAATACGTTGGCTGGTTTGATGTCAAGGTGCAGCACGTTGTTCCGGTGAAGATAGGCTGTGGCTTCGACGAGCTGTTTTGCGTACTTTTGCCAGGGATAGGTGAGGTCTTGATCGATGAGCGCTTGTAGATTTTTCGCCTCCGGTATAAACTCCATGATGATAAGTTCGGGTTCAGCCGCAATCAATTGGATCACACGCGGATGATTCAATCCAAGTAGCCTGGATTCTGCTTTGAAGGCTTCTTGGGTTGCTGCGGGGTTTTTTCGTGGTGCTTTTCATCTTCTTGAATGCTAATCGTTTTCCACGATACACACCTTCGTAGACCTCGGCAAAACCACCGCTACCTAGACGTTTTCTAATCTCCATCTCTCACAATTTTTAACGTCCGAATGGGTTTGTGAAACCGCGTGTTCAGATTTTATACCGTCTTTGAGAGACCGCTCGGATCGAAAAACGCATACTAATTTTGCGGTAGCGTTTGTCAGATTTTTTCTTTGAAAAAAATTATGATGTTTTCTGAGAGGTGCGGTTATTGGTTATAAAGAACCTTAAAATTGATCATTATCAACTCATTCCTGAGAAGCAAACATGTCTCGTCTTGTCCAACCAAGAAGCTACTGGGATCTTTTACCACTAGAGACCCAACTTTACATCATGCGGTTAGCCATTCGCGCCCATCACCGAGACCAACTGCAACACGTCCATGAGGTACTTGAACGCTTTTGGGATATTTGTAATTGCGGCCCGTTTCACATGTTGCGTGAAATCCATTTCTATAAAAAAATGGAAAGTTTGTTGTGGCATTAGACAGTTTCTAAGATCGCGCCACAGTGTCATCTTTAAACATTAAATCTGTTGCCGAAAACCTGACCCGATCTATCAACGATTTGCTGAGGAGCAACGACTGGTCGAAGAGGAGCAGTGAAGTTCTTAACAAGCCAACGGCTCTTTTAGGAGCCACCAATTTAATAAAAGCTTTTGACCAATAAAGCGTTTTTTATTTTGCAGGTCTTAGAAAAGCTGTGGAACATTTGCCGTTGCGGACCCTACCATGTATTGAAGGAGTATCTCTTTATCAAAAAGAGAAAATGGAAGATTACAATCGGTATGAGAAAGCTTTTAGAACTTCAGGGCTATCGCAGTAAAGAAAAGAATTGGAAGAAAACATTGTGTTGCCGCAAAAACTCAGAAGACGAAGATTGATACCTCGACAAACCAACGGCTCTTTTAGGAGCCACCACTTTTAATAAAAGCTTTTGACCAATAAAATATTAACAAAACGTACGAAAACAAAAATAGAGTTTAGCCCAAAGAGGAGTCGAACCTCTAATCTTCTGATCTGGAGTCAGACGCGTTACCATTACGCCACCGGGCTCTACCACAAGGAAGCCCACGAATTTTAAAGTAATATATAATACAACCTGTTTCTAGGTTAAAAGTACCACGTAACTAGAGTTTATTTCGACTAACTAAAATATAGCTAGGAGCCCTGGTACCAAAACTTCAATCGTCTAATGGATAAGACAGTGCGTTGTGGCCGCAAAAATCCAGGTTCGACTCCTGGTTGAGGTAATTCTTTTTACACATGTTATCCCACAAGGGGGAGAGTAAAAAGAATAAGTCAAATATAAGAGAATTATGTACCTATTATAAAATACGGTTGTTTATTCAGCGGGAGAAGCATTCGCTCCATAAGGGGGCTTACAGCTATCTCGAAGAAACGACTGTCCGTTTTGTCTGGGTCCGACCTCTTGACAATCTATCACTCAAACAAATTAAACTCATTCGTCAGCCCGCCGCGGCGTGGCGCAATCGGGTAGGTATCAGGTTACTAATTGGACATGTCTTCTAATCTTGCAGGTTCGAATCCCGGCGGGTGCATTTCTTTTTTTTCTTTTTTTCTAGTAAGAGACTTAGAAAAAATCAAATAAGATCATAAGTAGGGTTAGAAGCTTGGTAAGAAATAAAAACAAAATGGCTGACAACATGGCGGTCGGAGAAGAAACCTTCGGGTTAGAAGCTTCGTAAGAACTTAGGGTTAGAAGCTTCGTAAGAACTTAGGGTTAAAAAACAACATGGCGAGTTAGGGTTAAGCCCGCTTCGCGGGCTAGGGTTTGAATACATTAAAAGTTAGGGTTCGCTTGTATCTCATTTGCATAAAATTTGGGGAATTGGGCTGATAGTACTACTTTTATTTTTGCAATTGAAAAAGAGTTCGGAAGGATTTTCGTCTGAATTTCCTGTTATAATGTTCGTTTTAGATTATATTTATGGCGAAGGTTGTTAAAGTCATAAGCCCCTGTGAAGGGTGTACTGAACAAACTAAACCTCGAAAAGAGTTCAACTGGAAGATGTGCGTGCTTTGCAGAACGACAACAAGTGAACCACTTGTCTGTCCAGCGAATTCGAAATGGAAAGACGCTGGAGAAGGCTACAATACACTCGCCTTACATCTTTCCCAATGACAAGAGTTAGATGAGAACCCCTTTGCTTTTGATGTCAGTGAACTTGACAGTGGAGATGGCATCGAATCAAATCTCAGTAAGAATAATGCCTGTTGGCACAAGTCATGCCGAAACAAAATTAACAGCACTGAGATCAAACGAGTTGCAAAGAGGAAAAGAGATAATGAAGATGATTCCAGCACACTCAGTCCGGTGAAAACAAGACGGTCAGTTGGTCACAGCAACGAGAAGTATAATGTGCAGTGCTTGTTTTGTGATCAGAGTGATGGTAATCTCCACAAAGCATCAACAATTCAGATCGATACCAAAGTTAGCAAGTATGCAACAGAGCTTCATGACACAAAACTACTATGTAAATTGACAGGTGGAGACATGGTGGCAATTGACGCCGTCTATCACACTAAATGCCTGGTTAATTTCTACAATCGTGCGAGACTAAAGTATAGCACTGAAAATGTTGAACATCAGTCAGCTAGTCAACTACATGCCATCGCTTTTGCAGAAGTTGTGTCCTACATAGAAGGATTTAGAGAATGTCAAGAGAAAGTGCCAGTATTTCCTTTAGCTGGGCTTGGTAAAATGTATTGTAATATAATAGAGGACCTTGGAGGTGATCAAACGGCCCATTTACATACTACTCGACTCAAGGAGAAGCTGGAGGCTGAGATACCAGACCTAGTGCCATACAAACAAGGACGAGACATTGTGTTGGCTTTTGAGCAACACATGGGAGATGTCATCAAAAAGGCTTGCGAGCGAGATGATGACTCGGAGGTGCTTCAGCTTGCCCGAGCAGCAGGAATGATAAGGAGGGACATTTTCAACCACAAAAACAAGCTATTTGATGGTACTTTCCCAAGTAACTGTCAGACAGGAAGTGCCCTGCTTCGTTGAAGGCCTTAGTAAGCATGATTCTAGATGGGCCATGTTCCAGCAAGTCAGATGTTTTTGATGAGGTGTCAGCAAACACTGCCAGTCTTTTTCAATTTCTCAGTTAATAAGCTTTAACTGTGTAAAGAGACGTACCACAAGTACTACTGATGATGATTCTAAGCCAGCTGTGCACCACAATAGAGAGTGGGAAACGCCACTTCCCATATACGCTGGGTTAAAAATCCATGCGGAGACGAGGAACAGGGGCTTGATTGACACAATGAACAAGATGGGGCTCTCCATTTCTTAGGATCGTGTCATGTCAATCTCAACAGACGCTGCAAATAGCGTCTGCAGCCGTTTCGAACAAGACGGAGTGGTGAGTCCTCCAAAACTATGTAAAAAATCTCTTTACAACTGGTGCATTAGATAACATTGATCATAACCCGAGTGCAACAACTGCAAAAGATTCCTTTTATGGCACAGCAATATCATTGGCACAGCACCCTTCTGATCATGACCGCAGAGTTGATAGAGGAGTAAATGTAATAGACAAGAACGTAGTTCAACAGAGAAGGGTAAGAGACCTTCCAGCCCACTACACCAATGTTCATCCAGTCGTGCTCCAAACTAAAAATGCATTCATCCCTAAGTTGATAGGACCAGTCATGCCGCCATCAGATGTCAATGCATCATCTCTGACAAAAGAACTTGACTGGTTTAACAATGTTAAGTCTTTGTGTGGTAAAGATGAATTAAATAACAAGGACTTTCTGTCCTGGGCTGCATTTCATGCCTCACTACAGCCACCACCAGTAAAACAGGTTGATATAGTTGCTCTTTTACCGTTATTTTTGGAGCATGCACACTCTCCTGCAATGGTTCGACATGGGATGGATGTTGTTAACGATGTAGTTCAGCATGTCAATCCAGGTCAGACACCAGTAATAGCTATGGACCAGCCACTCTTTGCCCTTGCTAAACTAATACAGTGGAACATGCCTGATACACATGGTGAAGATAAATATGTTGGCATGTTCGGAGGCCTCCATATTGAAATCGCCGCTTTCAAAGCTCTAGGGGAGTTTTTGGATGGAAGTGGACGGGTAAACGCACTTGTAAACGCAGACATAGCAAGCCCTGGTACAGCAGAATCATTCTTGAAAGTAAGTCATCTCGCTAAAGCAAGACGAGCACATCAGATTACAGCTGCTGCCCTATACATTCTCCAACAGTCAGCATACAATGACTACAAAGCAGCCCTATCAGCATCCGAAGCATGCTTAGAGTTCAGTGCATGGTGTAGCAAGGTGGCTTCCATTCAGCCTCAGTTCTCTTTCTGGTCGCAAGTGTTAGAGTTAGAAGTCCTCGTCCTTGAGATAGTGAGATCAATCAGGGAAGGGAATTTCAAATCCTACGTAGAATCAGTCACAGCTCTTATGCCATGGATGTTTGCTCTAGACCATGTAAACTATGCGAGGTGGCTTTCAGTTTATGTTCATGACATGGCGACACTGCAGACATCTCATCCAAGTGAATGCCAGAAGTTTACTTCTGGTACTTTTGCTGTTCGCAAGTCAACACGTGCGTTCTCTGCAATTGCTATGGACCATGCGCATGAACAACAAAATTCATCCATCAAGGGTGACGGTGGCGCCATTGGACTTACTGAAAATCCCGGCGCCTTACGACGTTGGATGATAGGAGGGCCAGAGATTGCGAGGATGGTAACGGAGTATGAAGAGTGCTCATCGTCAGAAAAGATGTCCACCAAACACCACGAGCAAGTACCATCAATTCAAAACACCTTTTTGAAGAATGTGAAGAATCTCGTCAATGCAATAGAAGAACTGGGTAATCCATTTAAAGAAGATAGCGGGTACTTACTTGCTCTTAGGCATGAAAACCAGCCATGGCCTCCATCATTATCCCAGCATGGTAAACTGAAACAGGGTAACAAAGCAGACCTCATTTCATGTTTGCAAGGTTCAACAGAAGCTTCAGCAGACACCCCACAAGTGGATGCAAAAATTTTTGACGGAGCTGTGGTTGTACAGATGCTCCATCCAAAAACAGCAAGTACATTCAAGGACTACATCCAAAAAGTTTTTCTGCCATACGTACAAGGCCAGCTATAGTCAGCACAAAGAATAGATTTTGTATGGGACACCTACAAGCCAGACAGCTTGAAGACAGATACAAGAGAGAAAAGAGGTTCTGGAGCCCGTCGGCGTGTCGAACCAACGGTGAAAATTCCATCGAATTGGAAGAGCTTTTTGCGCGTTGATGATAACAAGACAGAACTTTTTGGACCTCTCAGACAGGAGTTAGGAAGCATCGACGCTGCAGGCAAAGAAGTGTACAGCACAGTTGACAACCACGTGGTGAGCAATACATCAAGAGAGAACCTGGAAGGCCTTCAGCCATGCAACTATGAAGAAGCGGACACTCGAATTTTTTTGCACGTTCTTGATGCTGCTAAGCAACATCAACGTATCATGATAAGAACAGTCGATATGGATGTCTTCGTTCTTGCTATCAAGCAGATGCAGAGAATTTCGCAGAAAGAGGTCTGGCTTGCTTTTGGCATGGGAAAGCTGTTAAGGTATTACCCAATCCATGATATTGCTCGTTCACTTGGTCCACAGAAGAGCCTTACTTTGCCAGTATTCCATGCGTTCACAGTGTCATTCTTTGCTGGAAAAAGTAAAAAAGTGCGTGGGATACCTGGGGTGTGTTTCCAGACATCACTAACTCATTCCTCGAAATCGCTAATGCGCCCAGCGAGCTATCGGATGTTTGTGTAAGGAACATCAAACGATTTGTAGTGTTGCTCTATGACAAAGGAAGTGAGCTGAGGTCTGTTGACAAGGCTCGGCAACAACTGTTCTGTAAGCGGTCTCGTAGCCTGGATAGAATTCCTCCAACCTCTGCAGCTCTGAAGCAGCATACCCTCCGAGCATCTTATCAAGGTGGCCATGTCTGGAGCCAAGTACACCTTGCACTACCAGAGCTTCCAAGTCCAGCTGAGTGGGGATGGGAGAGGAATGGCCAATGGAAACCAGTTTGGACAACTTTGCCACAAGCCCAGTAAAGCTGCTACGAGCTCATCCACTGTTCCTGTCGGAAGGCGTGTAGAGGATTGTGCAAGTGTTCAAAAGCAAACCTTCAGTGTACTGCCCTGTGTGCTTGTGGTGGAGACCGCTACCTGTAGGCAGGGGCTAATGGAGTGTATGAATGTGACAGCTCTGTTTCCTACTGTTATAAAGCTGTTTTCTATTTCATTGTTAGTCTGCTTAATCAAATGATAAAAAAACGTAGAAGCATAGGTCTTCCATTAGCCAGAAGTACTGATCAAAAGCCATGTGACAATTGCAAAATATGCAAAAATGATAAAATGCTGACTAAGCATTTTTCACCATCCCGTATTATATTTTTGAGACTTAAATAACACCTTTTATTAACATCATGTGTGTATTAAACGTTATACAATACGCCAAATGGCAAACTGTGATTGCAATCACAGTAAACATCAGGTGGAAAAGTGCTGACGTCAACATTTTTAATCACAACCGGTTTATTTTTGTTACATGACCTTTTAGCGATGCCTCTATATCCAGAATTTTAAAGTACCTGTTCACCGACATTTGTGGGAAGTTTCATGCTTGTATCAAAAAACGCACAATTCCTATAAATTTTTGACCTTAACTACTAGACTAATAAGTGTGGTTTGAAATACACGGTGGGTTTCTGGTGGCTACAACAGGACTTGTATGCATTGGACAATGTGAAATGCTAGATTGACAGACATGTGTCAAGGATGATTGTCAGACATCTTTTAGTTTTCCTCATTATTTACTTTATATTATTGGCAAAATGGCAAATTACGTTTTGCTCATAACTTACAGAGAATAAAATTTAACCCCTAGGGAACGAACTATGGCCACAGCCGTAGAAAATTACGTCACCTGTTTTTCGCTGCTATTTTCAGTCTGTCCGTGGGGAAATGATACACATTTGTTGATATTACCGCTGGCCTTGTATTGAGGCTCATTTCTTTGAAACAGCTTTTCAAAAATTGTAAATACACGAGTTTTGGCGAATTTTTTTACTTTGTTACTCGATATTTTCACGTTGGCCTTTCAAATATGGCATCGCCATGTGTTCAAGAAGAAATCTGCTAGCGACATAAATCGAAATGGCGGCTGCAGAGTCAACTGGATTGACTTTTGTAGACGAAGAAGACATCCCAATTGCATTTCTTCGCATCGCCCACATGGATTCTGAGGATGAGCAGCCGTCCGGTGTGAGTAGTAGCGAAGACGAAGAATCTGCCGATGAAAATGAAGAGGAAAATGATGAAAGCGATGGCGAGGAGGAGCAAATCTACTCAAATTTGAAGTGGTTATCTGTAAGAAGAACACCACAGGACAGAACCTTCAGTGAAGAGGTTGGTATGAAAGTAGAAATGGCAAACAATAGCAGTTGTCTTCAATATTTTGAACTACTGTTCACTGATGTTTATCAGCTGATTTTGGACGAGGCAATCCGGTTTGAGCGCCAAAAACGCCATCTTGGTGGGTTTCAAAGTCATCTCCATGATTTAACCATCCCAGAACTGAAGGCATGGCTTGCTCTGACGTGAGAAAGAATAACATTAAGTCTTACTGGTCTAATAAATCTGTGGAAGACTCCATTCTTTCCAAACACCATGTCAAGAGATCGCTACCTCCATATTCTGAGGTTTCTTCATTTCGTAAACAATGACAATGCACCAGACCCTGCTGATCCTAATAGGGATAAGCTGTAGACGTTCAGGCCATTTTTGAATGCTTTGCTTCCAAGATTTACCGCAGTCTATGCACCTTACCAGAATTTGTCTTTGGATGAGACACCCATCAAATTCAAGGGACGAGTCCAATTTAGGCAGTTTTTGCCACTAAAACGAAGTAGATTTGGACTCAAAGGTTTTGTAATAGCAGACTCCTCAACTGGCTATGTGCTCAACACTCCTATTTATACTGGCAAAGAGGGACCTGCTGCCAGCAAAGACTTAGCCATGCGTGTTGTTTTGAAGCTAACTGAGCCATATGCCAATAAAGGATACAGGTTGTTTGTTGACAACTGGTATACCAGTGTACCTGTCTTTCTGGAATTGGAAAGAAGGGGTATACTTGCTTGTGGAACAGTGAGGGGCAACAGGAAATTTCTACCAAAGGACATTGTTGACCAGCGTAGCAGCAGTTCCTCTCTAGTCTTCCTCTTTTGCACATATTTAATTTTTTTTCTGTCATTGTAACCTACTATATACGTACTTTTTATTTAGGTAAATCTATATATTTTGTTTACATTACTTTGTGCAAAGAAAATGGGATAAAATTAAACAATTAAAATTAAAAATTAAAAGACTTAAGAGAGGAGATTCCCTCTTTCCACATAGCGACAACTTAATTTGTGTCACATGGAAGGACAAGAAGATTGTTCACCTACTGTCCACTTTACCTGAGGGTTTGGATATTGGTCAAGTTGAAAGAAGGCTCAGGTCAGAACGTCAGTGGCAGACGAAAAATTTTACCCAGCCAAACTTGATAAAGCTGTACAATTCAACCATGGGAGAAGTTGATTTGGGCGATCAATGTATCGCCACCTGCTCCAGCCTTATGAAAGGAAATATTTGGTATTACAAAATTTCTTTCATATGCTTGAAGTAGCAGTGCTCAATGCACACATTATGTACAAGGAAGCTGGCCATCCAGGTGTCACCCTCAACGACTTCAAAGAGTTGTAAGTAGAGCAGCTTCTTGGAGGAAATTCCTTCCGTCGAGACAACTTGTCAGGGAATGTTGCTCTACATGTGCCAGATATCCGTTTCAACCACCAGCAGTTCCACCATCCTGTAAACTGCCACTCATAGAAACTGCAAGGTGCACATTCAACGAGTGGAAACTGTGTACGAGTGTTCAGTTTGCCAAGTGCGTATGTGTCCAGCACCTTGCTTCGAGCGATATCACACTTTGCAGGAATATCTTTTTGATGATCCCGAAAGAAATGCAGCTAAGAGGCTGAAAGATGCACATGGCAGACCGAGGGCTGGACCAGGCAGACCCAGAGAAAGGAGATCAAGATAAATTATTTTCTTACACACCCCGATGCATGCACAACAAAATTATTTTTCTGCAGTTAAAATTACTGCTTGACTTATTTGCACCTTGAACTGATTTCAATGGCTTTTACAAAAATTAGGTCTACTATCAACAACTAATCAAAAGACATACTTATTTATTGCTAAGTACCAAAGGCATGTATATTTTTTATATAGGGCATGATAATAAGAAAATTCATGTGCAAAACAAAACAAAATTAGCCAAGGCTCAAATATGTTTGTAAAAAAAATGATTCATTTGCCTTTCTGGAGTTTTCATATTTTTTCGTTAAGTCATATTTTCCTTATTTTTGCACTAGAAGAAAGTATTGACTCTCTGCTTTCCAAAACTGTATGGGTTGATGGGTTATAAATGTATATAAAAAAATGTACAACCAAAAAAAAGGTGTGAAAAAACCCTCCCCTCTCAGTCCCCGAGGGGTTAAATGAAAGTTTCAATATTCGTGTTACTGATTGTGCAAGCTGATTAGTAGCTGCCTGCATAAATTTTGTTGGCTTTTGCAGTTACCCTTGACAATAAAGTACTTCTTCTCTTTCTGAACAAAGAACATGATGAAGACTTTGTTCTTGGTGGCCAAGTGGTACGATTCAGAATTCTGTTTCATTTGTGATGCCATGAGGGTAAGTAAACATGACTATTTTCCTGATTAAAGAGTCTGACCCACCCAATATGCATTGCGCGCTTGCATGAGTCAAACCGCCATTATTGGGGCACCCGAATAAGCTAGTTCGATCAAGTGCGAATAGTTATCGGTTTCCATCGAGCGTTAAATACTAAAAGCGGGTCTCTTCTTTACAAAATATTACTCTTCGATGATTTAACTTTCTTTAGGAGTTGTTAGTTTTGAACAATCGCTGTTTTTTGACGCATTATTGAGTTGGATTTTATCTGTTTGCGCGATCGTAATGTCGGCGAATCGTCCAAGAAAGGGACGTCCACGTCGGCCAGAAGGCATCAAGAGGTTGAAACTGAGAGAATCGACGCATAATCTTTGGAAGGAGCGTAAGGAGGCTCTTGGTGTTCAAGGTTTGACTAACAGCGAGTTTGCTGAGATGCTTCTGCATCAAAATTTCTTCTCTGGCCAAGGAGATCTCAGAGATCTCGATCGATCTGGTGTGACTACAACACCGAGTCATGGTAAGATGGACAGCATTATAAATACTTTTAGTATCGATGTTCGAAATTCCTTTGATTCTGTATTTCAGCAAGTTATATTACCTCTGTAAATCTAAAGCAGTATATAGCTGGCGAAACACTTCGGCTTTTGAACATGTTGTGTGACAAACTGAAACTGCCTTATGTCTTGTCTTTCGTAGGAAGAAGGCAACTGTTCTTGCAGTCGACCCCAATTGGAGGGGCTGGTAGACATGATGACTTATCTGTTTCACCTTTACTGTTAACTGATGCTGCAGACATAACATCACGTAGCAAGTGAGTTTTTGTTTCGAGCTACGAAAATAAACCCGATATTTATGTTTGTCACAAAACGTACATGTATGGTAATCGGTGTAAAGTAAAAGTGATTTCTCTTTTCACGTTCAGCATTGAAGTGGACATAACTGGAACTTCTACTCTGAAACCTGGAGAAGAAATTGCAACCGAGGGAAACAAGACTCTGATAGAGCAACTTGCCAGCTGGAATCCATGCTTTTCAACTTTGGAGGGCAATCCTCACTCTCAAGTTGTCAAAGAAGACGAGTAAGGAGGGTTTTAATACAATACCTATTCATTCATTGTACTGGTTTGTTGCTTGAAGCTATTCAAATGGCTTAGCCTAACTGGCTTGAAAGTTTTCTTGCTTTCTATTCACATGCACTTTGATTTGAATTGAATTTGTATATTTTTTCATTTACTTTCCTGTGGTATATACTGTTGTTCATGGGAAATATGTCCTATTTATTACATTGTGAATCCCTCTTCTTGTTCTGGCATGGCCTTTCCATGTATGATATTTTTCCTATCTAAATCAATTACTGGAGTTATTGAAGAGCTTCTATTGTTACACTACACGAGCTATGGGGATATAAAGCAATTGTTGGATGAATTTTTGGTGATAGGTGTAATGATCTAGGTTGAGGTACATGCAATTGGTTTTGGCTAAGGCTAATAGTACATTTTGTACAGCCAAACAAAATAATGACAAATTATTTCATCTTTTGTGTAATTACTTCTTTTCCTCCAGCATCTCATTGATTTTTCCCTCAAGGCTTTAGTGGAACAGTTCCTTCATATTTTGCCAGTTTTTGTGTTTTTCATGTCTTTACAATCCAGACATTTTTTGTTTGCTCAGCAAGCCATGAAATCTACTTTGCTGCTTACATGCATTGCATGCTCAACCTACAGATTTAATTCACTAATCTGCTTGCAGAAAAGTGAAAGATCTGTAGCTGTGTTGATTACCAGAACAAACAGTAACTTTAGGATCTTATAGCCAATAACAAGACAGATCATGGCTACAGTCTATGATAATATAATTAAAATCTCTACTAATAGAGAGTGCAATTTTCCAATATAATATCATGGGTGACAAATTACTCCTTAATTTTGGCGCGAAATTTCAGCGTTAATTTATAATTTCACATGTGAAATTACAAAATTGCCATGGCAACGGGTCTATAGCTCAGCGCCAAGATGGCGTTGAGGTTAATGATGAAGTTGTTTTGTGCAGAACTACAGCAATTCTGGAGATATTCATTGAGGACACAATTGGTAATCTGTAAATTTGACTTTTAATTGACTGAACTTCTCAGAAATCACCTGCGAGTTAAAAAGAAGAGATTATTTTTGATAGTGTGACAGCGAAAATTTTTGAACGGCGAGCCAGTTGCAGCGATCGAGTGATTGACCGCGAACTCAGAGAAGTTAATTCAGTGGATTTGGGCACTTCTTCGAATGGAATAAAGGTCAGTTTTTAAATACAAATTTGCTTCCAAAGTTTACTTTCGTTAAAACAAGTTTGCTGTGCGCATTTTGAATGTATTTGTGAAGCCTTCTGAGCCTTGCTCGAAGGAGCAACGTAGTGCACGATTCAGTGAATTTGCCGGATAAAACGCGGATAACCTTTGCCAAGTGATTTGCTTTGGTACTTTTCAAGTAAAAATTCAGAGTCTGGTGTATTTTGCTGTCGGTTACAAAAACCACGAATTCGTCAAAGCGTGGTAAAAACTTGTCACAAGATTTTTTCATTATTTCACTCAGAAAAATGTGAACTTTAGCCGTTAAACCGTTTCAATGCTCAAGGAGTTCTCGATGCGATAAACAGGTCAAAATCCCACGATTGTGAGTGTAATTTGTCACCCATGATATTAATAGGTAATCAAATGGTATACTCGTGAAATTAGGAAATAATTTCACTTGCATTTTGTCAAAATTTTAATAATTTCCAGAATTTTGACAAGACGCGCGTGAAATTATTTCCTAATTTCACTCGTCACCATTTGATTACACATACTAACACGGCATAATAATTCATTATGGAAATGTTGGTTTTCAGATCTGATGTTGTCTACACAAGTGATTCTAGCTGCAGTGAAGATTCAGATACCACCAGTGAGGTAGAGGGTGATTCAGACAGTGATGTGGATGGAATGTCTAGTGACTCGGATTGTGACTTCAGGGAAGAAGACATCAGTCTTGATCCCTTTCAAGTGGATCTTGCAGAGTGAGTAAAGCGATAATTATTTTTCATTGCTTTCTATTTCAGTGGCTCTATGTTAACATTTTGAAAGGCATTTCTCTGGCATGGTTTTAAGAGCCATATACAGGGTGGCAGGGTGGCAGGGTGGCAGGGTGGCAGGGTGGCCGAGTGGTTAGGGTGTTGGACTTCGAGTCCGTGGGTCCCGGGTTCAAATCCCACTCTGAGCACTTCATGGATTTGTTTCTCGGCAGTCCCGAGTTATAAATCCTTCGGCTGCACTTGTATATAGCAAACTGGTTTGCCTCCCGCCAGTTGGGATTTTTAAAACATGTTATGTTTCATTTACAATATTTGTTTCATTTGTTTGTTACTCGATTCATTAGCTATCTAAGCTAGGAGCCTTATAAGCTCCATAATTTCGAGTATAAATAAATCTTTACCTTTTTTTATACAGTAATTACAGTTGTAAAACTGAATTTTGGCACTGCACAGGGCCTTTGAATGTGCTGCTTCTTATTTAAAAAATCAGGTGTGGAACAAAGTTATTCATTTTCTTGCTGTCAGTAAGGATGAAGCAATCATAAGGATCATTTCTGTTTCCTATTTTTGTCAGGTTTTCTGTTGAGCAGGACAGTGCGACACTTCTGCAATGGCGATTGATTTTGAACCGGATCCGGAACCTGTCCTAGGATCAGCATCTGTCTGTGAAGTGACACACAGCCAGCCAGAGTCAGCTGCTGAATCATTGCCCAGCCTTCCAGTGTTTGGCCCGATGACATTTGAAGAGAGCAGGGAGGACATGAAAAGCAGGGTTAGCACTGGAATGGAGGGGTTACTTGTCAGTGACGGAGAAATGCAAAATTTCCTGGAATTTGTTAAGGCAGACAGAGTTGTTGTTGAGGTAGATAGAATTGTCGAATTGTTAGAGGGACAATGCTCTGAGGCTGGTTGCAATGGGTTGCGGAAAGTTGTTGAAAGGAAGTTAGAGGGGGGTGTACTGATTCTAACACACAAGTGTAGCAAGGGGCATGGTGGAGTGTGGAGCTCGTCGTCTGTATTGGGAGAAAAACGAGGGCACAAAATGTATGTTTCTTCTGTATTGTTGGCTTCTTCGGTTCTTGTTTCTGGAAACAATTTTGAGGTGTCTTTACTAGCCAGAAGTATGAATTTGCATTTCATTTCTTCCACAACTTTTTCAAGGATACAGAGTTTGTATGCTCTGCCTAGCATCAGAGAGATGTGGAATAAAATGAAAGAAGTGATTTGGAAAGCTTTTGAAAATGACGTGCTTGTGGTTTGTGGGGATGGAAGGATGGATTCACCTGGTTTCAGTGCAAAGTACTGTGTGTACACTATGATGGAACACTACCTGAATGTCATAATAGACCTTGAGGTAGTTGATAAACGTGAAGCAGGGGGAACATCTACTTTGATGGAAAAAATGGGCTGCAAAAGGCTGTTGGAAAGGATGATGAAGAGGCTCAATCTTGGAGAGCTGGTAACTGATGCATCAAAAGTGATCACGAAAATGGTTAGAGAACTGAAAGGTACGATCATAGATATTTTTTTATGAAATAGTACTCTAATGGATTGAATTTTGTTATAAATCAAAGAAAAATTTATATATTTTTATATTGTGCTACACATGTTTTGGTTTGAATTTATCTTTGTAGGATTTTCTCTGAATGTTATAATTGAAGCCGATGAAAACTAAACTTAAATTGGTTTGAAAAATATAAAATCAAACATAAATTTACTCAACAAAATATACATGTACACCTGTACGTATCTTTTGTTTATCCATTACTTGATTTGTTATTGTTCATTGTATTTTGATTCAAATTTCTTCTTAACACTGAATCAAAAAATAAGCAAACCTTTTGGGAAAATAATTTTTAAGATTTGTTATTGTGATGTCACTGTATTTCATGCATATTTTTAGCTGTTTGAGTGTGTGCTTTCCCAGATGCAGAGCTCTAGAAAGTACTGGGAAGTAAAGGAATATTTTTTATCGCAATTAGCTCCATTGTATATGTTGATGTTTTCATTTTCTTTTTCAGATGCAAACTGTGAAGTATTATCAAATCTATTCCACTCTCTTGATATATGGCACAAGTCGATTAAGCTGACCGCAAAAATTTCCACTGTATGTACAAATTTTCTGCTTTTCATTGCAATTAATAATGAGCTTATAAAGCCTCGCTGAATAATATGTGTTCCAATTGTACATTCATTAAAAAGGTCCTTCAATGTCTTAATGTCTGAACCTTTTTTCTTAGGCTGCTAAGATCAAGGGCTGTGAAAAACTCTCACAGTGGGTTGAACCTGTCAGAAACCACTTCTGGCATTGTGCAGAATCTTGTGATGGAGACATTGAACTGCTGAAGGTATTGCTATGCAAACATGTTCCAGTCTGTTGATGAGTTGGCTAGCTGAAATAAATGAATGTGATGCATACTCGAGTGTTATTTTTTAACTTCTCCTTCAAGGACAAGTGGCTGGGAATTGTTCACCATGTCTGTGGGGAGCATGAGTGGGATGGAGGATGTTGCTCACATGGATAGCTTACCGAAGTGGAGGGTGGCAAGGAATACTTGGCCATGAACTCCAAGACTGCCAAAGAACTAAAGAAGATAGTGTTGGATCGAGAATGGCTGAAAAGTCTCACAAACTATGTGCTCTTCAGGTAAATGATGGTGAAAATAACAATCAACTTTATCTACAGTATTGTGCAAAAGTAATGCAAGTCAATTTCGACGAATTTCGTGGCTTTTCCCGGCTTTTCGACGAAATTTCGCTCACTGCGAAATTGCGGCGATAAATCGCCGAAATTTCGTGACACCTATTGTTTCATTCCGCGCGAAAGTTCGCACGATAATTCGCGATGCTCGATCTTTCGAAGCGAACTTTCGAGCGATAATTCGCGCCGCTCGAAATTTCGCGGCGATTTTTCGAGCGAATTTTCGTTTTGTCTGTCAATTCTCCAGCATTTCTGGGCAATGTTTTGCTGCATTCGAAATTCGACTCGATGTAAACCATCTCCGTGGTGCGGTTGTGCGCGTAAAAAGAAGCTGTGATCCGCCTGCGTATGCAGTCTCTCGATCAACTGAATCAATTTTAGGTAATTGTTGTGTGAAACTTACCTGGTTATTCTCCAAAGAAAGCCCTACTGTTTACTATACTTGAATCCAAAAGCGTTGTAGCTCTAATATGTTCCTTATTTAAAACTAGTGATACTTGTCAACGCGCGAGCGAACGATATTTATTTAGTAAACATTAGCCGCGCATCAGTCGGCTTTTGTTTTGCAAGCGTCACGGCAAATTTTTAAAAAGTCAACTCTGGTTTTAAAAGCCCTATAAAGATGATTAAAACAGGAAAACACTCCGCATTTAGAGGCACAATTTGTAATAAGGATTACACGATGCGTCGAGTATTTCTCGGGACCGTATTGCAAGCGAATGATAATTTTTTTAGTAAACATTAGCCGCTGGTGAGCGCGTCAGTAGCGCTTTTGTTTTGCAATCGTCAAAAAGTCATAACTCCGGTTGTAAAAGGCCCAAAAAGATGATTGAAACCAGAAAATACTTTACATTAAAGGGTCCGATTTGTAATAGAGATTACAACGATGCACCGAGTATTTCTTGGTACTTCATTGCAAACGAATTCGATTTTTTTCTTCACAAGTGTGCAAGCATGGCGCTTAGGTGAGAAGGAATATTAATATCCGAAAACTTTGAATAGGAAGCAACGCAATGTTTGAAAAAAATATCTGCATTCATTACGCTGAAGTCGATGTCACATTAATCTTCGCAGAAAACGAAAAAAGCATCCGAAGAAAACTCTGTGATCTAAAAGGTAATTCGAGAGGTCAACTGAGACACGTATTTATACACCGTATGCAAATTTTGAATGATTCATTCTGTAACGCAATGAATAGATCTCAAAGCCGTCAAGACAGCAAACTGCTTTCTCAGCTGTGTTGAAAAGCGATGGTGTTGCTTAAAATATATTTCTATGCTATTTCTTCGAGTATGCCTGTTTTGCTGGGAAATTAAAGTGGTAAAGAGGCAAAGACCATCAGACAGTCGGCCGTGACATCATGCACGTGATTTTAATGAACTTGTAATGCAAGCCTCGTTTTGTCTTGCCTGTCAAAGAAGAGTTCACGTTTTCAATGTCGATGTAAGGGCAAGGAAACGTTTATATTCGTAGAAAATTTGGATATCTCCGTTCTATCAAGTTTGAACTATATCAGAACACTGATGTGGGTTTGCAAAATGCGTGGATAGCCGAAACGCGAACGAAACTTGATTCTGCATGTTAAGCATGTCTCGTGTTTACGATTAAATCGTCGTCCTTGGATAAGTCGTTTGTGACGAGTTTACTTACATTTGTAAGCTACTAAACTGCACAAAACTAGAGTGTTTTGCCTTCGTTTTCAGAACAAATTGAGTTCGCAGTCTTAAAAAGCTCTTAAAGGTAAGTTCTTTGTACAGTGTATTCTATACGTCGAATCAACATCGGTATCTGAACTGGCGGTTTCAAACCGTTCGCTAAATTGACATTCCTGTACAGCTGTAGACTTGAGGTCTTGCAATTGCCCACGTCTTTTAAATTTTATTTTACCCTCTCGAAGTTTTATAAGTCAATAGTACCGCCACAGCCACAGATTTCAAAACAGTAAAACTCATTTCATTTTTTTGGCAATCTTGACAACATTGTTCAATGGCATAGATCGCGAAGGAAACTGCACGAACGCTGGTGTCGCCGTTCAAGGCTCAGCGAAATTTCTTGAACTGGCTACCGAAATTATGCTCATGATCTCGAAATTTCGTTGACGTAGCGAAAAATCGCCGTATTATCGCGCTTTGTTTAAGCGAAATTTCGCTCGAAATGCCCCGAATATACGCTCGAACTTTCGAGCGAACTTTCGCTGGAAAGTTCGCGAGAACAAAGAACGAAATTCGCGCATTTCGCTTGCATTACTTTTGCACAATACTGTAATAAGAGTTGATATTTTATTTAGGGCTGAGGGGAGGGGGACATGCATTTGGCGGAGATCTACTATTTAACGAGGAGTGTTTTTGCCAAGGAACCATAGGCCGACAGTTGTCCCGAAGCCCGAGAAGGGACGCTTTGAGAAAACAATCAGACCGATAGTTCTAAGACAAGAACACTCTATCGTTTTTAACTCGGACAATTCTGAGTTGTTGTGGGCGAAGTGAATTTCACTCGATTCCTGTTAAACATAGGCACGCAATGCGTGCAAGTGTTTTAAGGCCTCCAGAAAATTAGACCTGTTCTCTGATTACCTACATTGTTAGTTATAGTATTGGATGTATCAAACTGAATGAAGTGAACTGAAGTGTGGAAAGTTCAGCATAACTTGATTTGGAAAATTTTTATTTGTCAGTTTGTTGTTTTCGAATCTTGTTTCATAGTATATTGCTAGCCTGCGAATACAGCCGCCTCTCATTCACGTCACGCAACGAAGAGCGAAACGGGAAGAGAGACGTCTGCGATTCGCCGCCAAAAATTCCATACTGATGACGTAAATCTGTCCAGAATCCGGACAGGAACGCTGATTGGACGAGCGGACATTTTTGCATAATTAGCTCTATAATTATTCAGTGTTGTGATGTGAGAAATTCAGAACCAATATGGCCGCTAATAGTGAGAATTCGTCTCGTCCTTCCTTGGAAAGTTTTCACCTCTGCGTACAATCTATCTGTCCGAAGTTCAATGTTTCATCGTTAAAAGAAAGTCAGTTTCAGGCTCTTTATAGTTTTATCTGCGGTGAAGAGGTTTTTGTTAATCTGCCGACTGGATCAGGCAAGTCGCTAATATTTCAACTCGCGCCACTCGTACACACGTGGATGCATGAGCACGTTTCGGCGATCCATTGATTTACGTCATCAGTATGGAATTTTTGGCGGCGAATCGCAGACGTCTCTCTTCCCGTTTCGCTCTTCGTTGCGGGACGTGAATGAGAGGCGGCTGTATTCGCAGGCTAAGTATATTGCCTGAGGTTAGTGGGTTATAGCCATTCCTGTTCGCCACAGTTTTTTTTCCTAGTAAATTTAAAAGCGAGCATTGTTCAATATTTTTTACTTCTTAGGATAAAGGACCTCATTGGAAGCTGAAATCACATATATATAAAAAAGAGACAAGAAACCCACTCAATGCAGTTAATTTAGTGGAGTTTTCTGTCTCTAGGTCCAGTTTTTTAAGCCCAATTCCAGGGATAAGTAATAATAAATATACATTGGGTTTTTCAATCGGACCGGCACTATGGGCTGATAGTATCACTCTGTGGATGAACGCTATCACATCATGACATGAAATTCTAATAAATTAAAACCAATCAGAATCATAGAAAATTTAAAGGTGAAGTATAAAGTATATTAGCATTTATTTGAACTGCCTTTGTTTTTACTTAGTATTTTAACCCAAACTGAAACTATTTAAAGTATTTTTTCTTCTTGGAGAGTAATGACAATGTCTTGTTCTGTTTTTATGGTTTGACAATTGTAACCAACTGTTATTGGTTTGCATTTTTTCTTTTACTTTCATTAGACATACCAGCAACCTGGAAAATTTCAACTCAATGTTGTTGAAGTATGCTCCAAAACGGATTGCTTTTGCGCAAGTATGCAAGTTACAAGTAGTTTTTGGGGAGAAATCTTTAGTTCATTGTGTAGTCTGGAAAAACTGTAGAAACTACAATGCACAACAAAAGTTGTTGAGGCAGCTGGCTGAAATGAGTGCCAACGTCAATATTTCCATTACTCCACTTTCAATCTTCAACTACAATCCCTGCCCTTTTCATTGCTGTACAGAAATGAAGCAAGTCTTGCAGATAGCAAATCTAGTATTGTTTTTGGGGGAGGGGTAATATGGTAGAGGCAAGGGGTGTATTTTGTCCAAGGTACATGTACTCAAGAGCAGTGATGCAACATTTTTGTTGTTCACACATTTGTTCAGGTTTTGTATTCAAGCATAGGCAGTTATCAAAGCTTAAACTGAATTTGGTGACATCATGTTTCAGGTATGAAGTCTTCACTGGACGAATTTTACTTGCAGCCCTGGATCACAACTTCCACATCTCCCGGAAGGTCATTGAAAGCCAGTTCAAGAAAGTTTATTCCAAGCGTTCAGGAAACTGGAGGGCAGAAGCAGTTAAAGAGCCGAAGCAGTATCGCCATTTGCCTTTGCTCCTGGCAGACATTTTGCAACGGCGTAAAGCAGATGAAGAAGCCATCACAAGGCCTAGCCTTCGCTAGTACGATTCACCCTGACTGGAGATCCGTAAGCATTTAATGCCACTTCTTCTTCACCAGAGAGGTCATTTCCTGCAATGTTTATGTCTCTTTCGCTCTCACTGACATCCATGACCTCCATTATGAAAGTCTTACGCGAAGCACTTCGCGGTACACGTGTACCAGTCCCAAATATGGAATGGATTACAGGGAATTCCCGGATAATAACAATAACAGAGGTGCGCGGTGCAAAGTGGGTGGGTCAGACTCTTTAATATACCATATTACCTTATTTTGCCAAATATAACCACTTTGGGTCGAACAGTCTGAGATTCTGTTTCAATGCACTTAAATGGTAAACCAATCTGTCAATATTCAATAGGTAACTAATGAAGTGTTTTCCCTTCCACCTTGCTTTAAATTCCCAGCTTTAATTCTCATTGCCAATATTGGAAATCATGGCACCTAGCTGGTTAACACTTTAAGTATTGGACCTAGAGGAACTATTTAAGGCGCGCAAACGTGCCAGAATAATTTTAAGGTTCATCCATCTGTGACAATTTTTCATTGCTCTGTTTTGTTTTGGCCAGCACCAGACCAATTGTTAAGTTAGCAAAGTATTCCATCCGGGAGCAATGTATATTCAAGGCTATCAGTTAGGATTTGATTGCCTTGATATGGAAGATTCATTGTGCATTGTTGTCTCCAAGTATCTCTGTGTTAAATAAGATGTCGACAAATATGTTTCTATTAAATACTCTAATTATGTATTGTTGGCAAGTGGTTGAGGAAAACGGTTTTGTCAGTTGAGCAGTGAAGCTGCATGCGAAGAAAACCTGCTGTTGACAAATTAAGCTTACTGAAAAAAGAAAACATTGCATTTAGGTTTTCAATGAAAACGATCAACATTTGTGTTAAGATTTGTCTCAGGGATGGAGATGAAGTCCAGGTGCTCCAGTGCAGTGTGCCAAAGAAAGTGTCTAAACACCAGGCAGAAAAAAAAGGTGGGGAAAAGAAAGTGGAAAGGAAGGCTTTATTTGCAGATTTCATAACTGGAAACGTGCTATTTATTATGTACTCTAATCCTAACTCACAGTTGCAAATTTTTCCACCAGTTTAATTTTGTTTTTTAACAACTAACTGAAGAAGATTTTAGTCATGGGATTTGGAAATTTGAGCAGCCCTCCTTCCTTTTCGTTATTGTCTCTTTTTACCTCTTTAACCTACCCCACCACAACCCACTCTCAGTTAAATACAAGTAAATTATTGTGAAACTTTCCTTTCTTAACAGTAAGCTGCAAGTAAGCACATTTGTTTACCTTGTGCAGGATAATATCACAGTCGTCAAGGGGACATTATGTCAAAACTAAAAGACCTGAGCATCACGGAAAATGAAAGAAAGAAGATTCAGTGTGAGATATTGGGAAGGGAGTCTGGTGGAAGGCGTGTTAAAGGTCTTGTCGATTGAGAGAATGAAATGGAATTTAAAGAACGGCGTGTGGACAAAGAGGTTCAGTGGCCTGAGCAATTGAAAGAATGGATGGTTACAACAAAAGGAAGACACAGATCCATAAAGCGAACGTTAAAGCTTCATATGTTGAAAGCAGCAAGAATAGCCACCAGCCTTGGAAATAAGTGGGACCATCAACGAACAGAATCCCTAAACATCCTAATTAAAGAAGCTGCCATTTATGAAGTTCTAGAGTCTCAAGTAGTAAAACAGCCAGTGACAAAATATCTCAAGGACATATACAATATGGGCAAATACAGGCTGGCCCCAGAATTTCAAGCCTTTTTGGTCAGCCCTCTTGCTTGGTCTCAGAAGACACCACAGGCAACAACGACAACATGTAGAAAAAGTCCTCAAGGTTCCCCTGAGTTTACCTTCAACTCCTGAAGTGGAAGCCATGACGAAGCTGTCGATTTCAGTCAAAGTTTGTGGGGCTACCAGTGTCAGAGCAGGTTGTTAAATCAAATATGACAAAAGCAGAAATAATTATCTCCCCTTACAAGGTGATTGATCTGGCAGGAGTGCATATTGGGTGAAGGAGGTCTCTAATAGCATAAATGTCACGGTCAAAGGTAACAACCTGACATGCAAGTGCCAAATTTTCAAAGAACAGCAGGCCTCTGTGTTCATATTGTTGCCGTGGTAGATACAGTGGGAACATTCTCTGCATTTGTTGAAATCTAGAACAAGAAAAAGGGAAACTCAAACAGCATCGTCCATACTAATGTTCCAAAAAGGGCAAGTGAAAAACCGAAAGAAAAAAGAGGAGAAAAGGACTAGAAATGTTGAACTCTGTCAAACTATAGAAGAAGTAAGTATACCACCAAGTGAAACTGAATTCCCCAAGCCTTCTCCTTTTATGAAAATATGGCACAAGAAAGATTTTCCGATTTTGAAATAAGCTATAACCCCCCCCCCCCCCCAATCCCTCCGGATTTTCCACAGTTTGACAAACACCTCCCCAACCCTTCTGGAAAATTTCGTTCAAGATGGGAGAGTGTTAAAAATGAAGCAACTGATCCAAATTTAAATGAAACTTAGCCGTTCAGATTATCGTAGGACATGTTTATACTGTTTATTAGCCTTTAAAATAATGACGTACATAGTCATAACCTACTCATAACGTATTATCTTACCAATACCAACTGTTCTTCTCTACGTCAAACACATATACTGGGTATCTGTACAATTACCTTAACAAAAGTTTGTAAAACGTTCGTTTTACGTAAAAAAATTCCCTTGAAAAGTCGCAGTGTCGCTGATAAACGTTACTTCAACATGAACGTAATCGTGAGCAAAGAAAACACACAAACAAAATTAAGAGGAAATGATCAAAATAGAAAGAAAAACGAATATTGAGTTCTCTTCAGTTGTTACACTGCATACCGGCCCTCAGTTAAGCGCCCGTTACTTGAAGGTGCAAGAGTAGCAAGAAAGCCCATAAACGTATTTGGTGATACTTGTACTTCGCAATAAATATTCTTGTTCCTGAGCTTAGCAAAACATGACTTCTACGAGTCAATGAGATCGCGCTTCGCTCAAGCCAGTTTCCACACAGGGAAGTTAAAAAGGACAGACTAATTGTTCGTAAACAATGCTTATATAATTAATGTCACTTGTGAAGGCAAGTTAAAAATTTAGGTTGTTAAGATGGCGCAGACATTTCCTCGAAGGATCTCGTCGAAGTCGTCTCGATAAGTAAATGTAACCACTCCTGGTACGCGTTGCTGTCTTCTCGAAGACTGGTAACGAGTAATGGCGGCTACTTCTATGCAATGATGTTTATCTCATTTCCACCCCAATATCGCTTCCAAAGCGCCTTTGGGAGAAAGAATACCTGTTTTATGTTTAACAAAAGTGTTTATTTAGCAGTTAAACTAATTTAATTCCACAATAAAGATCTACAAATTCGGTAACTAGCAATTTTTCAAACTATATCTGAAGCTTACATCGGAATGAATCGAAGTTGACTCTGGAAAGTAATTTATCCGTTCAGCCCCCTCTCCTCTGGATTTTCCTGGGCTTTTGACCCCCCCCCCCACCCCTCTGGAATTTCTAATTCCCTCCGTAGTGGGGGAATGGATATTTTCTGGAACCACACCATAGTTACCCACTGAATTCCGATTTGTTGTGTGGGAAACTCCACTCTCGCTCGCTCAGGAGTCAACTTACACACTACGAAAGTGCACCGTGGAAATACAAGACAGGAAAAACTATCCGCAAGATACCAGACTTTTAGCATTCAAATACATGCTATTTGTGAAGATTCATCTGGGTCCATATTTAGCACAGCCGTGACGTGTGTAAGTGTATGTAGTTCAACTTCATATAACATCCAGGCAACAGCCAACATTGGTGAAAAGGCAGTGGACCGCCTCATAGAGAATCTTAATGAGCAGAGGCAGAGTCTGGAATACTGTTTACAAATCGATCAGGCAACCATTTCATCTCCCAAAGAGAAACCCACACATTATGTCTGGGTAAAAGGACACCATGATTACAAGTTTTTAAAGAATCACTTCAGGTAATATGTCTGAGGTGAAATTCATCACAACTTATCTGTTAAGTAAATCTGTGACTCACTGTGATCCCCACCCCCCACCCCACCCAACACTCTCAGAATTTTGGATGGATTGCGCTCCTGAGAGATTGAAACCCTAAATCTGCTTGTGACAAAAGTAAAACATATGTATGCTTACTTCATAACAGTAGGCAAAACAAAACAGTTTCACAATTTTATAATCTTGTTTCCTTTTCTTGTTCAGCTCTAAACCAACAGGAATGGCAAAGCCCCGTGAATAGACCTGGAGACTGGCAGGCACCGTTCTCACCACTTGTTGATAATTCTTTTAATACTTGCTATGATGTGAGCTGTAATTCTTCATCAAATTTTTATAGTCAAGGATGGTCCTCAAACTATAGCCCTTGTCGTACACCATATAATGGTAGAGGATGGAGGAGAGGAGATTCCAGTCACCAACAACAAGGAATTGGTCACACCCAAATTCTTGAGATTCACCTGCCACATTTTCCAGAAGTCCACCAACCTTGGCATCACAGCCAAGGAAAAGGCTCAATGTATTGCACCCGTATCGGTAGCTGAACTCACAGTTTGAAAACGTTTCCTTTAATTGCAATAATGAAGTCTTGTAGTCTTTGCCAGTCGTTTAGCATGTTCAATAGTTTCCAACATTTTGAGCTAGCCATTTAATGCCAATTTTGTCCAACCATTTAATGTTTCCAGCTATCCATTTAATAAGTTTGGTCACCTATTTAACGTTTCAAGCTATCCATTTAAAACTTTTGCTAGACCGTTTAACATTTTAAGCTAGCCATTTTTGGACTTTGTTCAACCGTTTGAAAAGTTTATCAACGGATAGTAAACGGATAACTGAAGAGTTTGAACGGTCGACAAAACTGTTTCAACAGACAGCTAATCAGTTTATTTAACCCATTCAACAGAAAAGCATTAGTGTACATTTTCCCATGAAAGGTCACGTTTTGATTCCAATAATGCAATCCTTTCCTGTTTAATGAAAATCATTCCTAAATAATGGGCAGAACACGCTGAGTATTTGGACTGTAAGTGGTAAACTAATCTGACAATATGCAATAGGCAACTAACAAAATCTTTTGTCTTCCACCTTGCTTTAATTTCCCAGGTTTAATTCTCATCTTCAATATTGAGATTCATGGTTCCTAGCCGGTAAACACTTTGAGTACCGGACCTTGTCTGGATTGTTTAAGATCCACAAGTGATATTGGCCGGTAAGCATCCTAGTGTACTGTTTCTAAATCTCAGGAGGTAGATTGTCACCACAGAAATGTCAGGGTCCAGTGATATAGTATTACATGACTTTGTATCAAAGACTTACCTGGCAAATGAAACTGTGTAATAACCTCGAGATCTGCAATACTGTAAGCTAAGTATCACTGAATGTGAATGGCCTCTATCCAAAAACTTTTCTTAACTCACCCTCTACTGGGGTAGTATTGAGGAGGATTTTCCTTGTCCTTGGAGTTCCTTCGTTACAACAGGTTCCATGGGTTGTGAGTGGTGTTCAAAAAATCAAAACAGAGAGGCAACACAAGCATACAGAAACTCTGACAAGCACGGAGTACATGTAGACTTTCACAAAGTCCTTCGTCGATGCGCAGTTTAAGTATGTCACGTACGAAGGACTTTTCCAGCTTGCAGTGCGCCAATTTTACCGACCCAAAAACAGGCCAATTTTTTAAAAGGCGAGACTAGTGAGCAGCAATGCGAATGTGTAGTTGTAAAACTTCTTTAATACTCCGACACGTTTCATCAGACTGTTGTGGACTTCTTCAGGGAGTTTTACAATTGATATTACAAGCTTGTATTTATACATAGCGTAAATGCTACAAAATATTTTTACAGATTATTTTTACAGATTTACGTATAGGAAACAAGCTAAATTTTTAGGCAAGGCGTGACTAAAGTGTAACATATGTGTGAAATATTTCAGACATGACATATATGCGACATATTTATTTTTGGGGACCACAGATTTAGTTCTCGAGCAACAACAGGGTGCACACGAAGAGAGCATCTCGCGTCACCATTCGATTAGTCCTTCACGAGGGGGTCCTGAATCATCACCTGATGGCAATCAGCCCAAACTGGATCCTACAATAGTAGCTATTCTGTGTAAGAAAGTGTGGCAATGGATGGACATTGAGAAAACCCACTCGAGCCTCGTCCATAGAATCCCAAGTTTTGGAGCAGCATGCCTCCCAAAGAACGACACCATCAGGTCTTCGCATTAAAGACGTGAAAGCCAAGGGGCAGAACGCAGAGACTCTTCAGGCCAGATTCGATGAAATCGTCCGCGAAGCTGAACTTAAGCTCCTGGGTGCTACCATCGATAGCCTTCGTTCTGAGGTGACCGATTGCAAGGCGACCATTGCAGAATGCCCTGCAGACATTGACGGCACGATCGCTAAATGGCAATCCATGCTCCTATCCTCCTGTCCTGACATCACTAGAGAAATCCGCAAACTTACAGAGGCAGTGGCCGCATTCATAGAGAGTTACTCTTTAGACTGTGCTGTTTCAAGGGCTTCGAAAACCTTGCAGTCAAAGATCGTACGCATGGAAAAGGTGAAGAGAGTAGAGGAAATGGAAGCAGTAGACAAGTTCACTCCTTCAGAAGCGACGATTCGAGAGATCATCTGTAGTGAGGTTCAACAGTCAACTCCTTGAGAGACTAGGAAAGTGTCCATCCCAAACAAAAAGGCAGAACTGGTGGAAGGTCCAACGGTAAACAACAACAGCAACAACAGCGTTTCAGCAGACCATGAAATCGTCAGAAAAAACTGCCTAGATCCAGATCGAACTCTACTAAACTGGAAACCTGGCTGCGATCGGCTTCAAAAAATGTGCGAGGCAAATGTTCCGGCCCCGGAAAATAGATGAACGCTCGGAACGCGATAAATGGCTCTACAAACTGGCTAAACGATCCCTATACGATCTCCTTCCACGTAACTTGGAATTCCACAGTTTTTCCTGTGTGCATCTGACCGAGGGACAGACCAAGGTTTTGGGCTTGGGTCTTTAGTTCAGGCCAATGCTCCGACCTCCCACTGAAGTTCAGTTTGATGCACAGATCCAAGATTTCTGCTGCAGAGTTCGTCTTCAAGATATGTTCGCCAACGTGCCACAAGATCCTGATTTCAACCCTAAATT
This sequence comes from Siderastrea siderea, assembly GCA_964030785.1. Classification (NCBI taxonomy): domain Eukaryota; kingdom Metazoa; phylum Cnidaria; class Anthozoa; order Scleractinia; family Rhizangiidae; genus Siderastrea; species Siderastrea siderea. The sequence continues at coordinate 30,620,879 of OZ034969.1, forward strand.
TTATGTTCCGACTGGATGGGATCCGCTGCAACAGAGCCCAGATCTTGAGGACAAGCTCTACTAGATGTGCAAAGACTAGCGGCGAAACATTGCTGTGAACAAGCCATACTGGAGGAACAATCTCACCAAACAGGAAAGAATAGAGCTAAAGGAACTGAACGCCAATCCTGACATCAGAATTTTGCCCGCAGACAAAAATCTGGGCCCTGCTGTCATGTCTACGAATAGGGTTCAAACTGAGACTCTAAGACATTTGCATGACGAGCTATCATATTGGAAAGTCACGCCAGAGGACTGGTATGTTAGCCACCGTAATGTAATTGATTCTAGAGAAAACCTAATGTCTATTTACAGTAGGTTTATTTCCTCTAATGTTGCTAGTTTTTTGCATAGTCTCGATCATTTTGTTAGCTTAATTTCTATGTTATCCCTAAGATACATAAGAACCCATCGTTGGAAGGCCAATTGCTGCCTCTCAAGCTTGCACCACTAGGTCTCTAAGTATTTTTATTGATGAGCTTATTAAGCCAAAAATACATATGCCTACGGTCCTTAGGAATTCTAGCGAACTGATTCAATTATTTGAGAACACGGTTCTGCCCAAATTTAATTGTTTTCTTGTTACGGCGGATGTTGTCTCGCTTTATCCCAATGTTGATACCAAGAAAGCATTAGTTGCCCTCGATCTACTTCTTTGGAGGCGCAGGCACCCGAAACTCCACTCTTGATTCAGTTCGCTAGGCTCGTGTTTGAGAACAACTTTTCATCTTCCGAATTTAGTCCCGATATATTCCATCAGAAGTTTGGTATCGCTATGGGCACTCCTTTTGCTGTCACAGCCACTAATGCATTTGTTTTATCACGAGAAAGATACTGTTAGTGGATACTCTCGTTATCTACACGCGATTTATAGATGATATCTTTTTTAACTGGGGAGGCCCTAAAGATACCCTTCTAGAATTTCTAGGAGCTCTCAATAATAAAACTAATCGAATCAAGCTTACTTACTCTATTAGCAACAGTAGCATTTCATTTCTTGATTTATTTCTCTATAGAGGAGCTTCATCTAGCATGTTGCAATTTTCAACCTTTCAGAAGCCTTTGAACAAATACCCTACGAGTCATTTCACCCTTCTAGCAATAAGAAGGCCTTCATTAAGGGGGAGTTTTTGAGATATGCTAGAAACAGTTCAACCTTTAAGTCTTTTGCAGAGACTAGGCATAAGTTCTGGAAACGTCTCAGAGTTGGGGGTTATCCGTTCAAATATCTGCTCCGGCTGTTTCGTAATATACGATACAGTGACAAGAGAAAATGACTTACACAGATGCCTAAAAATAGGGCTGGACTATTGTCTTTAAGACCACTTTTAACTGTAGTTATCCTCGTATCAAGAACGTGATTAGTCAGGTATTACACGACCTTAAATGAACTGTCTGTTACAAATCTACAGCTACTTTAGCTAATCTATGTAATTATTTTCTGGGGTCCACAGATTTATAACATATTTAGTTGTATAAATCTGTGTAACATATGTCACACATATGTTACACCTTAGTCACGCCTTGCCTAAAAATTTAGCTTGTTTCCTATACGTAAATCCATAAAAATAATCTGTAAAAATATTTTGTAGGGTTTACGCTATGTATAAATACAAGCTTGTAACTATCAATTGTAAAACTCCCTAAAGAAGTCCGCGACAGTCGGACGAAACACGTCGGAGTATTAAAGAAGTTTTACAACTACGCATTCGCAGTGCTGCTCACTAGTCTAGCCTTTTAAAAAAACTGTTGAATAAATTATAACCGCGACCAGTCAGAATCGAGATCTCAAAAAAACTGTTATTCAAATGTAAATCGATGTTCCTTCACGCGTCATTCTTGTCATGGCCAGGTCATGACATCATGCGGCCAGTTAAAGAAGCATTGAAAGTTGCTCAACAGGTCAGTGGATATGAGACCTTAAAGGAATATCAGTAGCAAGCTATACAAGCTTATCAATGCGGGAAAGATGTTTCCGTTTCTGCACCTACGGGAGAGGGCAAAAGCCTCACGTTTGAATTGGCTCCTTTTGCGTTAGATTACATGTTGTTCCCTTTGTGTCCCTGAAGAAAGACCAGGTATATTCCATGCATTGGCATTGCCGCCTTGTATGTCGGTGACGATTGCAGCGACGAACAACTCTAGGACATACTTGATTTGAAGTTCAGGTTTGTCTTTGGAAGTCCAGAAGCGCTACTCAACAATTACCGAAGCATCTTTCGCTGATTAAAATCCGAACTGAGAGCAATAATCGACGACAAAAGTCACTGCATAGCAAAGTGGTAAGTGTGTATAATCTTCTTGTTAGGAATCAATTTATTGTGTATTCAACTAATAGTTTACCTTGCTTTCGTGGTTACTTCCTTGCCCTTATTCCTGCATTCACATGCACGAGAAACATCACTTTGGGCTTAATTTATATGTTTCTGCTTACACCGATCGAACCCTCACTTACATTAATTTGGAATGATCACAGTTTTTAAGTTGGCGAGCAAATCAGAAGATATAGACACCTCAGTTTATCCGCACATCCGCACTCACATTTGATACCTTTTGCTTTTGGCAGGAAACCTGATTCAAAGTCCTTCAAGTGGAACAAGTCGCCCTCTCCCAACTTCGTTGCTCACACTCGTCACTTCGCGACTTGCTTTGCGTAGCTCACTGATCCTAAGAGAGGGCGACTTGGTGCAAGTCTAGTAGTACATGTTGTGCAGCAATCTCTTCAGATCATTGTGGATGAACCCACATCTACGAGTATACCTTTAAAGCTTCTGCTACTTCTTGAGAACTCTTTTCCACACTTGCCAATGACAGGCTGTTGTAGCACTACCCCAAAAAGAAGACTTCAAGAGGTATCTCAGGGTGGTCTCCTTCCAGCGTCATTGTTGAACAAAGGGAGGGACATCCAAGTCCACTGATTTTGGTAAGACCATGCTGGCAAAACCCAAGCATATCAGCAGGGAGTATACCTACATCGTCCCGGAACTGCAAAATGGCACAGGAAAACCCTCCCTTTGCAGTGAAGTATATTCTCTGGTGCTTATGATTAGATCACTGTTTAAACTTGCCTCGAAATTTTGAACCCTTAATTTCACTATTTAAGTTCTATCACGTAGTTTCTCAGCACCATTGCCAATCAGCTAACAACTGGGGCAACAAGTACATGTATGAAACGAAAGACATCTTCAGCAATTTATGAGTGAGAATTTTTCATTGCTCTGTTTTGTTTTGGTCAGCACCACACTATTTGTTAAGTTACCATTTTTTAAGTATTCCATCTGGGAGCAATGCAATTATGTTATTATAATCATGGATATCAGATTTGATTGCCTTGAGATGGAAGATTGATTGTGCATTGTTGTCTCCAAGTATCTCAGTGTTAAAAAGACGTCAACAAAAATGTTTCTATTAAACACTGTAATTATCATTCTTGGCAAGTAGTTGTGGAGAGCAGTTTTGTCAGTTGAGCAGTGAAGCTCAACTGCTGTTGATAAACTAAGCTTGCTGAAAAACCATTGCATTTAGGAAAATGATCAACATTTTTATCATGATTTGTCTCAGAGATGGAGATGAAGTCCAGGTGCTCCAGTGAAGTGTGCCAAGGAAAGTGACTAAACACTAGGCACTTTCATTTCTCTTTGTTGTTGACTGATCAAGTACACAAAGTTTTCAATGGCACTTCAAAAAAATGTTGTCTGTCATCATGGCCCTGGTCCTCCGGCCAGGCAATTTATGGAAGGTGGTAATGCCCACCTTTGACTAAAGACCTAGTCAGGTGGTTTTGCCTGCCTGTTACTGGGTGTCATGGCTGGGACAAAACATGCTTAGAGTTAGGTTCCTTTTGAAAATGTTGAGCTTTAACCTCGGTATAAAACTGAAAATATTATTCTCACATTGCACCAAAGGTAATAGAAGGTACATATTGTCCACTGGTAGAAAGTAACGTTTTTTTCACTAGGAGTAGTAGCAAGCAAGATTTCACATGTTGTTGAAAGAAATGTTAATGGCATTTGCTCATGTTGCAAATATCACAGAGCGATTCAACTCTTCAATGGTTAAAGACCCGATTTACACATATCTTGTATCAGGTTTCAGTAGAAGACGGCTACAAGCGATGGACCACCCCGCTACTTTGCTCCATCCCGCCGCCTACTTCGCGCAATCAGTTGAATGTTTTGACTGTGTACATGTCAGGCTTTTCCCATAACTTTCACCGCTCTCTTTCACGAAAGTAAAATAGCCTTCCTCACTTTACTTACCAAGAATTAATTCTCCGAATTATGGTATTATTAGTATTTTCGGAACCTTGAAGTTTGAATCTGTTCAAACCTTTAAAGCCTTTTATCACGAGCACAATTTTCGTATGGAAACGGTGCAGGAAATGTCGGGGAAGAAAAATTCACGCCGATAAAACTTGTGGATGTCAGTCACCTCATTTTACACACACACTCACCGTAAAAGGCCTAAGTTTAGGCATTACAGTAAAGTAAAGGCGTTAAGTTTTGCGGTTAAAGTTAAGTGAAGCTCTCCATTCTTTATTTTCCTCTGCAAAATTATGGTGGGCAACGTACATGCATTGTGCGTTCGACCGCTGTTATGTAACATTTGCGTGACATTTCACGTGACATCAAAGCACATGTTGCTGTTTGGCCTGTTTTGAAATGGCAGCAAAAAGACAAGGCATTCTTGACAATTTCTTCTCCGTCGTGCCAAAGAAATGAAAAGGTCAGTTATTATTATTTTACAATTCAGCCTTTTAACATAATATATTTCCCCCAACTGATGGAAATGAGCAAGCAATTTGCATTTTAAAAGAGTCATCCAATGACGGTGACCTTTGAACATGCAGCAAGTCACATGCACAAGAGCAGCGAAGTCAGCTGAGATAATCTGTGATCATTTTGTGGGACTTTTTTTGTCCACAGAATAGTTTGGTTATAGAAGTGACTTTTACAGCTTTATTAGTTCACATTTTAAAGCAAGATGGTGGCTAAACTATACAATACAGGGCCACATTTCTACTATTATTTATTTAAGTGGCTCGGCGGCAAAGTGGTAAAAACAACAAATTGAAACAAAACAGTAACTCATTGTGTGATGTTATCGCCGCTTTTTGAAAAATCATTCCGGTTTAATCAAAGTAAAAAGCATAAGCATAGCAACATCAAAAGAAATCACAATGTTGGCAGATTCGCTTGCATACTTTTACTGTTATGATGCCTATGATTTTTAGTTTTCCAATTACATTACAGGTCCACCGGAGTTACCTTTAGAACCGACTCTTGAACTTCAGCAGAAAAACAGCTCGCTTGCTGAAAATTCATTAACAACGAACAGTTGCAATAGTATCAGTTCCCTTTCATTCTGTATCCTCACAGTGCAAAACTCAAGTTCTACAGAACCACCAGCTATTCTGGATGAGATCGAGGTTGGACCTGAAAGTGTCCAGGATACAGTAATTCCTTGTTCCAGTAGAGTCCACAGCTGATTGTCTTGATGGAATTGGTGGACAGTGTAAGCACTTGGCAAGATTGAAGGAAGATTTGTTTGAGAATGGAAGACTTCAAAGATGCAACACACCACGCATGACATCCCACATGGAGGAGCAGCTTAAGAATTTAACAACAAGATATGTAGATGCCTTAAAAGAGAACATCGAGAACAGATTCAATGGAAACCTTAAGGTCCTTACTGCCTTTAGGGTCACTGACCCAACTGCTGTTCCCAAGAAAAACGAAGTTGGTTTCAAACAGTATGGCATAACAGATGTTGAGTTGCTAGGAGACTTCTTCTATCAAGCCCGGGAGGACAAGGTTGCAGTGAAAGAAGAGCTGTTATGTGAGAGGGCAAAGTTCAAGTACAACCTTTTAGGCCTGCAAAGCCAGCTTCCCCCAAGAGATTGCACGTCCAAATAAGACGCTTTGCAAGTCTAAGATGCCAACTGAGTGGTTACTGAAAAACATGCTAAGTAGGCAATCCACTTATCAATATCTCTGTCCTTGCCTTTTGGAGTTGGCGGAGATATGCCTTTCACTGCCAGTTAGCAACGCCTGGCCTGAGCGAGGGGTGTCTTGCATTAAAAGGCTAAAAACCCATCTCCATTCCAAAATGAAGAATGATATGCTAGAGGCTTTGATGCATATTACCATGAATGGACCAAGTACAAGTGAATGTCAACCTTTGATTCAAGAGGTGGCCAAACAGAGGCTTGCATACAAAACCGCGAAGAAATTTGGCAAAAATCCCAGCTGGAGATCAACGGCCAACACAGACCCCAACAACAGCAGATGCCTCTGTGCAAGTGGACAAGCAAAGAGAGGATATTATGAGAACATGGGAAACAGCAGCCGCCCTAGTGAAGAACACTGATGAAATTATTGAACAGGAGGTCAAGGAAGCAGTCGCTTATTTAAAGCCTCCACCCATAGATGAAACCATGCCAGAAACAGAGTCTGAAAGTAGCAGTGATGATAAATAGACACAGCCTAGCCTTCAGTCCATTTTCCCCAATTGTTTTTGTTGATTTGAGCAGTAAGAGAAAAAAAATTATTTTGAAACTGTTAAGATTGCATTATGTAAGTAATTTTGGGTCTATCTTGTATTCCCCTTAATTACTGATATATGTTTAGAAAAGAGAAAAAAAAGCTGAAGAGTATACTTTTTATTGAATCAGTATGTATACACATAACGAAAAGGAAGCTATTTTTGGACATACTTGGAAAGCTCATTACCAAAGAAGTGTTCAATACAAGTACTGTACTGAGTAGGCTGCCCAGTTGTTTACAAGAGAGCATTAAACTTTAAACCTGCTGAAATTCATGTGATGCAAAGGCCGAACCTTGCTGCTACTGATAATAAACATACAATTTCTGTTAAATACGGACTGTTTCATGCCTAGTTTTCCTTTCCATTTTAGGGGAAAATACCTCTTGGAAAATGCTGGAAATGGCATTTCCGAGCATCCAGGTTTCAAAATTTTCTGGGGGAGGGGGGTGGGCATGATTCCAAACCCCCTAGTATCTTGCGCCTTTGGCCCTTGGTTGCCCAGCTGCCTACTTTTCTAACGCAGCCTGTTACTCCAAAACGTACTGAAAGCACTGTGTATGTAGGTGAAAAAATGATTACGTACTGCCTACATAAGTCTTTCTATATAAGAATTACCTTGTACAAGATTTTGTTTTTGTTCCAGAAACAACGTGAGGAAAAAGTCAGAGATGCTTGCATTTTCTAAGAGGCCCTGGCTTTCTCCTTTTGCACTGCCCAACTTTCCTCCAAATGTAAAGAGTGAATTGGAGAAAACTTGTTATGCCCCCAGGAAAATTCTTATACTCCCAGGAAAATTCTTACACTCCCAGGAATATTCGACTATAGGTCGTACCTGTACTGTATGATCACATTTGTGTTTGGTATTACTGCACAGTTAGTATGTTGCACAACTGTCAGTGTGACATCGTTCCCCTTAAGACGTAATCCATGATACATACATACTTTATTCGTTCCTAAAGGGCTTTTCAGAATAAAGATATAAAAACAAGCAAAAACTATGTAAAAGTAAAATAAATAAATGAAAATTAATAATTAAATAGGTAGATTATAAATTATTAAAATACGTAATTAATATTCTATTACATTCGAAATTCAGTTAATTGAGAAAATTTGAAAGTAGTTTTCTCTTTAAGCAGTGTTTGAAGTCTTTTAGTGTCGGTTTCAACTTGAGGTGTGGGCCTAATGAATTCCAAAGTTTAACAGTTCTGAAGTAGAAGGTTCTTTGTCCAGTGGCGGTTCTGTACAGGGGGGTGTGTAACAACTGGGAATTCCTTGTTGTTCGATTAGTTATGCCAGCTCTTTGGAGATATTTAGAGGATAACCAGTCTGGCGTACACCCAGTCATGCATTTAAAGGCCATTATTGCATGACAATAGTACAACTGCTGTCTCACTGGTAGCCACCGCAGGTCTTAAAAAATTGGGGTGATGGATCATACTTCTTTGTGCTGCAAATGATACGGCAGGCAAAATTCTGCACGGCTTGGATCTTGTTCAGGTTAGACTCGGAGGTGTTGCTCCAGACATTAGAACAATAGAATAACTTACTGAAGACTAAGGCATTATTTATGATGGTTAGGGTATTTCTGTGAAGGTGAACACAACTTAATGAACATGAACAAGAACTCAGCATGTACCTCCTTCTTGAGTTAATATACAAGTGAAATCTTGTTTACTTTGCCAAATTGTACTTACATAAGCTATGCCTTTATACGAACAACTCAAATCAACAAATTACTTCTTGGGATTGTTGTTTAAAACAACTCTTTTTTCCAACTTCACTCTACATGCAGGTTGTGGCTACAAGGGTAGAGGGTTAGGTAGAGCTCGCTCAAAAAGAATTCACATCCACTGATTCTCATCGTTGAGAGAACTTTTGTCCCACAGTGAGTTACTCATTGTGGCAGAGGGAGAAGTGATCCTCACCATCATAGGAGGCCACCTCACAGCACTAAAATGTTCATTCTCATTTTACTACAATTTGAACTTTTGTTATCCAAAGACGTGTTCCAACACCTTTGTTCTCATCCAGAAGCATTTTAGTTTGAGTTTTATGGGGACGCTGACAGCAAAATCTAGAATAAAGTGAATCACTCTGCAAGCTGAAGCAAGAAAATCCAGAGCTTGGAAGCAAAGGTAAACTGACAGCCAAATTGACAAACTAAAAACTTATTATGGCAGAGCCATGGGATCAAATGTTGGAAACGTACCTGGCATGTAAAAAGCCATTCATGCCAGTTTAATGCATTGTGCATCGAATGAGGCATGGCCACTTCATGACCACTGTTCTGAAGGGATAGAGCCAACTGCACAAACCTATACAAGCATGGGCCTAGCCTTCCACTAGATGTCATTGCTAAGCTCAAGCCTGAATTTAATAGACTTAGTGAAGACAGGTTAAGAAGGCTTACAGGGAAAGATGCAGAACCAAAACGAGTCTTTGAATGGGATGGTGTGGCAGAGAGTTCCAAAAGAAGTTTATGTTGAAAGGGATACACTGGAATTTGGGCTGTAGGGTGCTGTTGTTCATTTCAACATTACCTCAGCTACAGCAGTTACCTCTTTCAAGCATTAGGCATTAACCCTGGCAAATATACTGAAGAGGGCTGTCAAGTTCAGGACCGGTTATGTGTGCACAGCTCACAGCACAAAAGTCAACAAAGTGCCCAGAAGAGAAGGAATATCATCAGAGTCCTCAAAAAGAAAAAAAAATGGTAGGAAAAACAAGCAAAAGGCTCAAAATATGCAGCTGGGCAATTCTGGGTAGTTTTATTTACACTAATTGCCTTACAGCCTTAAAAAAATTCGGTTAGAAAACTTTCGTAGGGCCATCCCCGGAGGGTAACTTGCTTATTTATGGTTACCATGCCAACAGCATGAGTCATCAAGTACAGAAAAAAAACTTGTCTCGTCATGCATACTCCTTTTGTAAAATAATGACTATGCCCCTTTAAATTTCGTTTTCTCGCAGAGGTCATGCAAAGATTTAAAAAAAAAAGGCAAGACCCGAAACGGAAAGTGGCCTTGGAGAGAAAAATTCGCCAGCTGGCATTTCACAAACCTTCACAGAAGAGTTGGATACTCGTGGTGACTTAAGGAAGAAGTACAAAGCAAAACGAAAAGAACATTTTGTCACAAATGGACGGAGTTTCTTTGATTAAAATATGAAGATACACAAGAAATGTATTGCAAAGTTTGCAGGGAAATTCTCACCAAGCAGACGAAGGCAGCTCCTTTTTTACCTGTAGTCATGCTTTTCACATTAGAAACATTAGTGCACATGCAAGTAATTGTAAACAGGAGATGTGCTTTTTAACCAAACAACAAAGAGCCTGTCAGGAAATAGGTGCTTTGAATATCACACTAGTTTTGAGGCAAGTGTCACCTCACACCATGGAGAAAATGAAGAAGCTTTTCAACATCTCTTATTTCATCGCAAGTGAACAACCATTTAGTGATTTTGCAGATTTATGTAAACTTCATGTGAAACATGGTTTATTTTGGAGAGAAACTTACATCAGTGACAAAGGTTGTAATTTTTTTGTCATGTCAACAAGCAATGATATGGAAGTAGATGAATCATGGCAGCTCAATGAACCCACTTTATTTGTAATGGCTGACAGGAACAACTACAAGTGACAAAGATCTGGAACTTTTGTATGTAAGGTTTCTTAAAAATGGTGTGCCTGTTAACAAGTATGTTGCTGTTGGGGAAATGGAAAATGCACATGGACTCCCCCTGAGGGTAAATTTTCTGCTGTCAATCATTACATCAATCTTTGCCGGCATTAGGTCAGCAAAATTAACTTCAGACAGAGAACGGCCTACGCTAACCTCTCCCTCTCTGAGAAACGGGCATTAGATCGACTCAGCAAATGGGAAGACATGGTCATCAAGGCTCCGGACAAAGGTGGCGCTGTACTCACATGGGCAAGATCCTTGTACCTCGAGGAGGCTCAGCGTCAGTTATCTGATGCCAGATTCTACCAGCTCCTCAACCATGACTGCACCAAGGAAAGCCAGCAAACAGTCAAATCTGTAGTGCACGACTTGATCAGCACTATAAACACTACTGGGAGTAGCTTGGTTGTGTCTAGTCCACGTACATCACAGTTCTACCTTCTACCTAAGATCCACAAGCCCAACAATCCCCAACGACCAACTGTATCGACTTGTAGTTGTCCAACTGAAAATATCGCTGTGTACCTGGATGAGGCTATGGCCCCCCTTGTACATGGTCTTAATACATACATCAAAGACACAAATCATGCCCTTCAGATTTTTGATTCATTTAGTTCCAACCCTATTAACGACAGTGTTTCATTTTTACCATGGACATAAAGTCGTTATATACTGTCATACCGAATGACTGTGGTCTTAAGGCATTGGCCCATTTCCTAGACAAAAGACCAGTGCTTCAACCTGCAACATCCACTCTGATTCGACTCGCAGAGCTTGTATTAACTCTTAACACATTCTCTTTTAATGGGGCCTTTTACCAGCAGGTAGCGGGGGTAGCAATGGGTAGCAAAATGGGACCCAACTACGCCTGCCTGTTTGTCGGTTACATGGGAGAAGCCATCTTATCACAGTATACTGGTTTTATTCCACAATCGCACAAGAGGTACATTGACGACGTTGTAGGGGCCGCATGCTGTGATTGTAAGGACCTTGAGGACTTCATTGACCATGTTTCCAATTTCCATTCTGCTCTCCAGTACACGCACACCATCCCTGAAACTTCGCTGCCTTTCCTTCACATCAACCTACATATTTCTGACAACCATCTTCAAACGTCTGTTTACTACAAAGAAACAGACACACACAGCTATTTACATCATCAGTCCTCACACCCTCGTCATTCTAAGAACAGCTTTCCTTACAGCCAACTTCTACGTCTCCACCGCCTTTGTTCTGATGACCACGATTTCACCACTACAGCGCAAGAGACGTGTGGCTTCTTTCAAGAGCGGGGCTATCCCTCTGACTTACTCCGGGAAGATCTGAGGAAAATAAGCAGCATCAACTGGCATGACACCATCTATAGCCACAGAGAGGAAACAGCCAAGCTGGGAGGGTACCATGGGTACTTACTTACCACCCCCTGAATGAAAAAATCAAGAGAATCCTACTTAACAACTTTCGGATTCTTAACATTAGATCGCAACATTAGAAACATGTTGGTTCACACCACCATTGGAAGTCAATCCGCAGAATCCCGCTGGTACCGTTCCTTGCAACCATCCACGATGCCATACTTGTCAACATGTTAGTTCCTCACTCACTGTTAACGGCCCTAATTGTACTATCAACATCAAAGAACATTTCAGCTGCCATTCCAGCAACTTAGTTTACTGTATCTCATGTCGTTGCTGCCCTGCTCTCTACATCGGGGAAACCGGTTGAACCCTCCGAGAACGTTTCGCAGAACACCTCAGAAGCATAGAGAAAAAATCTCCCGGTTTCCCTGTTGCTGAACACTTTGTCCGATGCCGAGATTCGTGGTATTAAGCTCTCCAACAGTAACAACATCCACCAGAAAAGACTGGAAATGCGGCTAATCTTCAGGCTTGGAACTACGCGACCACGCGGGATTAACATTAACTTTTTTTCATTTGAAACTTACATATGCACGTGGCTATCATTGCGCATGCTCTTCTTCTTCAACAAACGTTACATTTTTTCTCTCATGCAACGGTTGTTGTCACGCGCAATTTGAAAATCATTCACTTGCCACTGATGAAGGGCTAAGCCCAAAACGTTTGGCTTTGAGAAGAGCTTTTTTGGCACTTCACTACCTGATGAAGAAGAAGAAGAAGAAGAAGAAGAGACCTGGACAGCCACGCAGTACTGTGAACTTTTGTTCATCATTTATCTAATGGTATTGTTTACGTTAACAATGGGATGGTTGAATTTGGTCTACAACACTGGAAACTTCAAACAGTTGCTTTTGGATCTGATGGAGGAAGTGTGTATGTTGGAACATCCAATGGAGTCGTTGCCAAACTGCGTGTGGAAATGCCCTGGCTCATCGGTGTACACTGCATACCCCACAGATTAGACCTGTCAGTGTTAGATGCACTCAAGGATGAACAACAGCTAACAGATGTACAAGAGATGCTCCAAGGTGTGTTCAAGCAGTACAATTGTTCTCCAAAAGCCTCATGTGAACTTAAGGAACTCGATGAGAACATTAACAAACCTGTTAACCTGAGAGGTAAACGATGGTTACCATACATAAACAGGGCCCTAAATGCCATGATAAGGAACCTAACTGCAGTGTTCCATTGTGGGAATCCCACAAAAGATCTAGAGATGACCCCTAACAAAACTGGTCAGTTTTCCAAGCTTAACAGGTCTCTGTTACTTCAACTACATTGATTTCCCAATTAAACAATTTTTTATGCAAAGCAGAACAATTCAGTACGCATATGTATGCAACGTTAGCTCAATCGATTCAATCAATCAAATCCTCTTTGAATTGGCCAATGCATTTGCCTGATTTGCCGTGAGTAGCCCGGAGACCACTGAACCTCCACTTGGTTCTGTAACGTGTGACCACAAAAATGAACTGATGGCTGCTACAATGCAAACTGACCTTAAGAAGGCCATGGAAAAGCCCTCAGTCAACAACAAGAAACGATCACAAAAGCTCAGAAAACAGCTTATTGGCTTGCAAAAGAAAACGTGGCTATATACGAAAATAAAGTTCATTGATGAATCTGCTACATCAAACAGGTTGCCCACATGCTGACAAACTTAATTTTGTGAAAATGCTAACTACATGTCAGACCAAGCAGCATAGGAATTTCAGGATGCATTTGCTTAAGTCATTTCAAAGGAAACAGAGAAAGAGATTCAACAAAGTAGGTGTTTAAGTGTACTTTTGATGGAAGTAAAAACATTTCAGTTGCTCAGAAAATTGTTGTCTATCAGACGGGAAGGCTACAACAATACTGGATTCTCTTAAAGTTGCTCTGGCAGAGAACCGGTTTCCACATCCTGCACTGGGGCAAGGTGTTTGGATTAGGAAGTGAAAGAGCTGCAGTTCTGACAGGCCCACAAAGGTGAAGTCAGTGCACTGATGAAGAAGGAAAACACAATGCTCGTAAGTGTGCACTGTCTTGCACATCAACTGGCTCTTTGTACAAGCCAGGCTGCCACTGACATTCCAGCAGTCAAGGGTTATCAGCAGAGAATAACTGACATCTATTACTATTTCAGTAAGTCTTGGCAGCAGTAGCCCCAGATGTTGAAACTGCTCTTCGGAAAGTCAAAATTGCCTGTGAACGGAGCAAACATCAACAGGAACTCAAGGATGCAAAGGGTGCTAGCAATCACCAACACGCCCATCTGGTGCTCACTTTAGGGAGGACTAACTTCCGCCCTCATTTGTGTGATGCATTAACCCTTTCGCTCCTGAACCGGTCAAAACCGGCCAACCGGAAACACACTCCTATTCCTGAACCTGCCAAAACCGGCCGATAAAAACCCCTTTGTTTTGGTCCTCTCTCCCCTCCCCTAAAAGAAGTTATGATTGTTTTTAAGATATTGACCAATCACATTGCAGGTACTGCGCATAAGAAAAGTTTCCCTAGGCCGAGAGAGAGCGATGCGAATTTTGTCTTGCACCATGACCAACGCACGTAAGTACAGTACTGTGCAAAAGTAATGAGAGCGAATTTCGACAAATTTCGCGCTTTGTTCTCTTCGAAATATCGCTGAACTTTCGATCGATATTTCGAAGCGTTCACGCGACAATTAAACGAAATTTCGACGACAATTCGCCAAGGCAAGCGAAAAATCGAATCGAAAAATCGCTTCTTCGAATTTTCGAACCAGCGAAATATCGAAGAAATTCGCTTCAAATCAAATGTAATATCCGCCAACTTTCCGACTTCAAGATAAACGCCCGTTAAACGTGATTTCACATAGCAAAACGTAAACAATCATTTCAACCGTTTCTGATACAGTGATACAGGCTCAACTCACTCAATTCAGTGTTTTATTCCTTTCAAGAAATAGAAACAGAAAGTCCAAAAGCTAGAATTATGGCAAACAGCGCGATACTCTTCTTTGACAGGCAAGACAAAACAAGACTTACATTACAAGTTCAATGGAACCACGTGCAGGAGGTCACAGCCAATTGTCTGATGGTCTCATGGATGAATTGGCGAAGATCTTTGCATCTTTACCACTTTAATTTCCCAGAAAACAGTAATACTCGAAGAAATAGCACAGAAATATGTAAGCAACACCATCGCCTTCCAACACAGCTAAGAAGGTAATTTGCTGTCTTGACGGCTTTGAGAACTATTCATTGCGTTACAGAATGTCATTCATGCAAATCATGCTAAATTCGCATACGGTTTATTTGCGCCTGTGGATAGAATTGAGGTCTCGAATTACCTTTTAGATCACAGAGTTTTGTTCGGCTTTTTTTTTCGTTTTCTGCGAAGATTAATGACTATGTGATATCGAGTTCTGCGTAATGAATGGAAATATTTTCGCAAACCTCAATACGTGGCTTTCTATTCAAAGTCTTCGGATATTTATATTCCTTCTCACCTGAGTGACCATATGCTTGTACAAAAGTGTGAAGAAAAAACTCGAATTCGTTTGCAATAAAGTACCGAGAAATACTGCATAGTGGTAATCTCTAATAGAAATCGGACCTTTAAATGTAGAGTATTTTCCGGTTTCAATCATATTTAAAGGTCTTTTAAAACCGGAGTGACGCTTGGAAAACAAAGGCGCTACTGACGTGCGCATCAGCAGCTAATGTTTACGCAAAAAAATATATCATTCGCTCGCAATATGGTGCTGAGAAATACTCGTCGCATTGTGTAATCTTTATTACAAATTGTGCCTCTAAATGCGGAGTGTTTTCCCGTTTCAATCATCTTTATAGACCTTTTAAACCCGGAGCTTTGACTTTTTTTAAATTTGCCGTGACGCTTGCAAAACAAAAGCTCTACTGACCCGTTCATCAATGTCTAATGTTTGCTAAAACATTAAGCTTAGATAATTTCGTATGCAATACACTGCCAAGAAATACTGGGCGTATAGTAGTAATCTTTATTACAAATTGGGCCTTCAAAAACAGAGTATTTTCCCGTTTGAAGGCAACTGTAACTGTCCGCGGTGTGTAATAAATTTGCATAAGAACACATTAGCGGATTGTATTTCAGTAATGAGTAACGCAGCAGTCACGATGTTCGGGTCAAAAGCACTTCGATATTTCGAAGCAGTCCGCATTTTTTAAGCACTTTTCGAAACAGTCTTCGAAATTTCGAAGCCCTCTTCGAATTTAGTTGCGAAAATTCGCTACTGTCGGCGAAATGGCGTTCGAAATTTCGCCCGACTTTTCGCGGATTAGCGCGATTTTTTGCAAACGGCAAAACAATAGCAGCTTCGAAAATTCGAAGAAAATTCGTTTGGTTCGAAATATCGCTCATTTTCGAAGCTTTTCGAAGCTTTTCGTCGAAATTCGTCGAAATTCGTTCTCATTACTTTTGCACAGTACTGTATGGCGGCTGTCACGATAAGTTCCTGTGAAAGAAACTTTTGTGTATTGCCGTCGGAAAGCGAGTAAAACCACTAGGTTTATTATCAACTTGAAGATGATAAAGCAAAGGAACTTCCTTTGTGGCAGGCATTTGCTTCATCCACTCCAAATTGATAATAACCTTAGTGGGAAAATGGCGAGGCGAGATATCAATATCGATGAATACAGAGCGATTTTTGGAGATTCCGACGATGAAGACGCTGGGGATATTGAGGGAGAGAGTTCGGATATAGATTTTGAAGGTATCGAAGATAATGCTGAGAAAAGCGATGAGGATATAAAAGAGGAAACTGCCAACGAAGGAGCCGCTGAAGCCGCCGCTAGAAGAGATCGATGTTGCCGACTTTTCGGCCGAATTGGGAATCACTATTGATCTTGGAGTCGACCCTAAGGCCAATAATTTTTTTACATTCATGTTTGACGAGGATCTTTTTGATAAAATCATGGTGGAAACAAATCGCTATGCTCGTCAAAAATTAGCCGGCAACGAGCAGCGTCTCGCTCGATGGCGCGACGCAAAGCGTACTTTGGAGTCTGTGTCATCATGGGGATGAATATTTTACCAAAAATCGCTGATTACTGATCTTCGGATATTTTTGTGGGCAATGAGGGAGTAAAGCGAGTCATGCCGAAGAACAGATGCGAAGAAATTAGCCAGTTTCTTCACCTAAATGATTCGAGCCAGGAGCCCGCACGTGGAGAAGCAAATTTTGACAGGCTTTACACATGTCGCCCTCCCTTGACCGCTGTTTTGAGAAATGTTCAGCGCTGTTATTCGCCCACAAAAAGCATTTCTATCGACGAGGGAATTATAGCGTTTAAAGGTAGACTATCATTTCGACAATATTTACCGGCAAAACCGACGAAACATGGAATAAAAGTGTGGATGGCGGCCGATTCTTCGAATGGTTATGTTCTAAATTTTTCTGTTTATTTAGGAAGTGAAGGCGAAAATCGAAGGATTCACGGGTTGGGATATAATGTGGTGATGAACATGGCGAATCCCTTTTTAAATAGAAATCATCATCTTTTCTTTGACAATTTCTTTTCAAGCCCTATTCTGTTAGATCATTTACTTGATCAACAAACATACGCTTGTTCGACAGTGCATTGCACACGCAAAGACCTTCTGCCATGTGCAAAGAACAAACTTTGCCGCCCAGGCAAAACAATTGTGCGACAAAGAAGCAACCTCCTGCTCACGAAATGGCACGACAAGCGGGATGTGGCATTTTTGTCCACAAACGTTTCCCCCGAAGAGCCTTCTCGGGTCGTACAACGTACAAAACACGGGAGAAACATCGAAATCCGAAACCGCATGTCTCGGATCTCTACACCGCAAACATGGGTGGTGTTGATCGAGCCGATCAGTTTCATTCCTTATACACTGTGGGAAGGCAGTCGCGAAAGTGGTACCGTTACATCTTTTGGTTCGTTTTTAACGTTGCTGCTTGCTACGCTTATATTTTAGAATGCGAACATCGGCGAAGAAACCACCAGCGCACGCGATCACAAGCCACATTTCGGTTAGAAATGGGAAGCGCCAGATAAACGGCTACTCATATTGAAAGCGACCAGCGAACCAAGCACCGGCCCAGCAGCCAAGAAGAGACCACCAAGCAGGTCAAATTGAAAACAGAAAGAAGGAGTGTGTCTTGTCCAGAGCAGCTGGCAGAAAAACACCGAAAGGTTATCCCATCGAGACAAGGAATAAATGCCAACAGTGTGATGTTGCATAATGCAAAGTGCGATGCTTCGCCGAGTATCATAGTGCAGCAGACGCTTGAACTCGAAATATATTTAATATATATATTTTTTTGTTTATGATTTACAGAATGAGCACAGAATGTAAATAGGCAACAGAAACGTAAAGTATCATTTATATCTTCACCACAATGTACATTTTGAAGTAATAAACTTGTATTTTGTTTTTTGGACCCAGCAAGACCTCGGAACTCAGCCCGCGGTAATGGCGGCAAATTCAAATTTTTTAATGAACTTGAAATAAAGACTATTATTATTATTATTATTATTATTATTATTGGTTTAAGTACAACTATTTAAGCTTAGATTTATGTAGTGGCATTGAAATGACTACTATTAACTAGAATGTCTGTTTTTCTTTATTGAACAAACTGCATGTCTTGTGGTTCAATTTTTTCTTGTGGTTTTTTCCTCAAACCATTTTTTTTTCAAAACCAGTTCCCTTTTTTCAAACCAGTTCATTTTTTTTACAAACCACAGCAGTGGGGTGGGGGGGGTACGGGCTGATCAATCGGACAAATTTATCAACAGCAGTCTCAAACGTGACCTACATGTACAAGAAAGGTGAGAAATTTTCATGATAATCTATGTGTTGTTTGGCATTTGGAATTTTTTTTGCCTGTGAACTCTTCCCACTAGAGATTGTGCTCTTTCCTGTATTTCTGAAATATAGTTTAATCTGTCCTTTGCAAGGAAGCATTATTCTTTTTTAGAAGTAAAACATTGGCAATAAGTTTACATTGGTGTAAAAAAATAGTCAGCTGAGGTCATGTATACTTCTGTTGTGAAATATTGTTAGAGTTATAACTGCTTGATCCTTCTTATTAAGTTAATGTTGTTTATTTATTTATATCTATTTTTATTTTAGGGAATTTAATTCTGGAGGTAGATGCTGAGAGAAGAGCAGGATTAATGTCAGAGCTTTCTCTTCAGTGTAGCTCCTGTCATGAGGCAAACCCCCTTCCAACATCCTCTAGTGTGACCAACCGAGGAAAATCACTTGACATCAACCGCAGAGCTGTGTATCATTCTACTGAGACCAGCAGTGGCTATGAACCTCTTGCTGCATTTTATAGTATCATGAACATGCCCTGTCTCAGTAAACCCGCCTATTATAAACAAGTAGACAACATTTTGGCATGTCTTGATGATGAAGCAGCAGAGGAAACGAGACAGGCTGGGGAGAGACCTCGACAGCGCATCTTG